>JAFVLL020030764.1:0-109473 GCA_021397915.2 Tor tambroides | reverse complement strand
AATAACCAGCACTCTCTCCACCCTCAATACCACGACTGAGGTGAGACCCTTGAGCAAGGCACCGAACCCCCAACTGCTCCCCGGGTGCCACAGCACTGGCTGCCCACTGCTCCGGGTGTGTGTTCACTACTGTGTGCATGCACTTGGATGGGTTAAATGCAGAGGACAAATTCCGAGTATGGGTCACCATACTTGGCCACACGTCACTTTCCTTTCCCTTATATCTCACCATTCCGAGAAAAAAAGTCAGAATTGCAAGATACAAACTCGCAATTGCGAGAAAAAAAGTCAGAATTGTGAAATATAAAGTCTCAAGCAATTGTTTTTTTATTTAGTGGCGGAAACGGGCTTCCATAGGATGAGACATATTTGAAGCTGTAATAAAACACCTGATATATACAACTCTGATGGCCTGTGAAATGATAACATTGTTAAAAGTTTTATAAATGTCATTTATTATTAATAAATCAATTATTGACCATTTTTGATGTTTCATATAGATTATGTAGAGCTATGTAGAGCTCAATTTTTGACAGAATGGAATTTTACCATGGGTCTGTCCACAAAAAAAGAAAGAAAGAATGAATGAATATTCATGAAAAAGGTGATTTTTTTTTACCACAATTAAACTGTTTGAAGAGAGTGTTGTTATTGTTAACTAAAATACTATTAAAATAATTTTCATTAATTGAAATAAAGCTGAAATTAAAAATAAATCAAGTTTGAATATTAGATGAAAAATAAAATAAAATTAGAAATGTTGCCTTGGAAGCCAACTTAAAATAAGTTGAAAAAAAGCTGAAAACTTAAACTAAAATTGAAATAAAAACAAACAGAAAAAAAAGGAATAAAAAAAAAAAGACAAAGACAAAAATATAAGAAAATTACTAACATTTAAACAAATTAAAATGAAGAATAAAAATATAAAGCAAAAAAGCAAAATATTAATAAAAGCAACATGTTAATAAACGTTATAGAAGTATATAAATGAAAATCTCTGCTTTATATTATGCCTAGGAGTACTGTAAAGGACACCCCTGTGTGTTTTATTGTTCTGTTTAAAAATTCTGAAAAGCAAGAATTAATCAAACACATAATAATAAAAAAAATTCAAAGCACTGAATATGTTTTTTAATATTTATTTTCTATTATCAAGATTCTTACTGTATATTCTACAAACACACCTTGAGTTTCATCATTCTTGAAAACCCTAAAAAGTCTGGTGGCCAAGAAGCCGAACTCTCTCTCACAGGCATCGGACAGCGTGGCTATCATTTCAGCCATGGACGTCTCCCCTCCCACACTCGACAGACGGTTATAGTCCGTGAACAGAAACCTGGACAGATGGAGAACAGAAAAAGACTGACTGAAAATGAGCATCACACATGTGCGTGTTTCAACAGAATGTGCAGGTAATCTAACGTCGTGAAGAGAATATTCACAGCAGAAATTTATCCTGCCTCCAAAACATTAGGCAAAGTATATTACATCTTTATACAGTTTACATCTTTATCTTAATTTTTTTTAACTCTGCAAAAGAACAAACACCGCTTAAACACCAGTGTAAAGTAGTTGGATGTGTTTGGTCAAGGCTGCAGTATTGTGAGGGCTCTACCTGACAGGCAGGGCTTTGGTGGTCTGCTCTGGAAGTTCGGGGGGATTGACGAACATGAGTTTGAGAAGAAGCTCCAAGTAGCCGATGTGGCGGGCCAGTCTGGTGCTGAGGGCCCAAGCCCAACTCCAACTCTCCCCTGCTTTTCTCCCACCAAAGTACACCAACACTGCACACACCATACAAAACCACAGGAGAATGAGATGACTTAAGGTCACTTTCTGATATAAACTGAACCAAGAGTTTGTGAGAATGTACAAGACAAACACAGAATAAGCAAGTCCACTCACAATGCATAAATGAGATTCTGAAGTACAATGCTGCACTCTGGTGGACATATTTATATGTACAGATTAATGCCTCTTGGAAACCAAGGATAAACTCACATTTTACAGAGCAAGTGGGACAAAATGTAATATGAATCATCAATAAAAAGCCTGCACTGGCTGAATCTTAAACTTTTCAGTGTCCATAAATATAAAAGTAATGAGACGAATGATGATAAACAAGGGTATAAAGCATATATAAATACAAAATCAGCATAAATGTAACTAAATAATAAATATATGCTGACAGAAAGATTTAAGTATTCAGGTCAAAAACCACACAAATTAGTTAAATACAACCAAGTAGCCAGATAACTAAATCAGATGATCACGTTCAAATCCCTGACTTTACTTTTTATTTATTTACCTCAGCACAATATTTGCTGAACTACAATCACTACAATTATTTTATAACATATTTCGTGTATTCATTATTTGAATTTAATAATAATAATAATAATTATTATTATTATTATTATTATTATTATTATTATTATTACAAATTTCATTATTTGCAGCTTTTGTAACAACAGCAATAACTATTATTATTATTATTATTATTATGTTTTTATTATTTAATAAAAATAAAATTATATAAACATGAAGAAAGTAATATCTACAGGAATAAATAATATGCTTATTTATTAATATTGTTATTATTGTTTATATACAGTAATCGTTGCAGGTATTCCTTACTGTAATTCTGAATTATTACTTTGTTTTTATTTTATTTTTTTATTTCTTTACCTCAGCACAATCTTTGCTGCTCTACAATAACTACAATTATTTTATTGATTAGACACTCATATAACATTTCATGCATTCATTATTTGACTTTTTTTAATAATAATAATAATTATTATTATTATTATTATTATGATTATTATTATATCAATAATATTATTATTTATTATTCATGCTATTGCCAGTTTCATTTACAGTTTTTGTAAGAACAACAACAATTATTATTATTATTATTATTATTATTATTATATTATTTATTTTCATTATTTATTAAAAATAAAATTATTAATACTAATGTATATGTATCAGATTTATAAATATGAAAAAATATATATAATTACTTAATAGTTATTGTTTACATACAGTATACTTTGCAGGAATTGCTTACTGTAATTCTGAATTATTACTTTGTATTTATGGTTTTGTGCATCTACTGTATTACTGATTCGTAGTTTACATGTTTGTTTGTTTTTTAATTTACTGTATTATTGTGGCTTACTATAAAGTCTAAAGTTGCTATTGTACTTCTCTGTTATATGCTGCGCTATGGTTCCAAGGGAACTTTACTCCTTTTTTAACACTTGGCCTGTAATCAGAGGCATGACAGTAAATTTGACAATTTCTCACCAAAGAAGATGTACAGTAGGGCGAGCAGGCTGAGGGCCACAGCGATGGCCAGTTTAGTATCGACAGCAAAGCCGAGGACCAGAGCCACAGATCCACACATCAGCAGAGTCAAAACCACCACCAACCACGAGAACTGGAACAACGGCTCCACCTGCTGCCCAGCAAACGTCTTCATCTCATCTGAAAGAGTGACAACACCATCAGATCTCATTCACTCATCCAGTAAGCCCCTCCAGATTTTCAATAGTCATTTCTGGCTCTTACCCTCCAGTTTCTTAAGCAGGAAGGACTTGCCGCTGCCCCACTGGGCGTAAAGCCCCACGCAGATGGGCGGCTGCATGGTGGGCTCACTCAGGATGTCGGCCAGAGCGCTGCTGTACAGGTCATAACCCAGCATGTCCCCGTCACACTCAGAGGGAGACAGGTGCTCTGAGGAGGAACACGTCAGAAGTGTTGGAGACAGACTTTACGGAGAAAACAAGGCTTTTTTTAGGGAAATACTCACTGGCTCCAAATATCTGGGTGAGGATGCTCTTCTGGTGAGTACAGTCAATGTTGTAAGGTGTCTCTCCCTCTTTGTTGGGCCGGTAGAGCAGACGGCCATCTTTAGGGTTCCTCAAGAGCAGCTCAGCGAGTTTGCGGCTTCTCCCACGAATGGCAATATGCAGAGCTGTGTCGCCTTTCTGAGAAGATAACATTATATTTTTAGAGAATAGTAAAAGTGAATAGTAGTTTAGGGTCAGTTTAGGGCCAGTTATTTATTTATTTTCATTAATAAAAAAAATATACATGTGTATATGTGTGTGTGTGTGTGTGTGTGTGTATATATATTATACACACACACACATATATAATACTGTTCAAAAGTTTATTTAGCATTTATTTATTTAAATAAATAAACAAATAAATAATTGAATACATGTACATAAATAAATATAAATAAATACACACACACACGCAATTTATTTATTTATAAATAAATTTATATAAATACACACAATACTGTTCAAAAGTTTATTTATCAGTTATTTATTTATATAAATAAATACATTTACATAATTTGTATATTTATTTATTTATATAAATGAACAAATAATTAAATAAATGTACATAAATACACACATATATTTATTTATATAAACAAAAACAAACAGATAAATTTATATAAATAAATAAATACACACACACACACACACATACATACATTCATACATATACACATACACATACACATACAGTACATATACATATAAACAAATAAATAATTACAAATATTTTTGAGCAAATAATGCTGCCTTTGTTAACATTTATTTAAGAGACTTATTTCAAAAAATATATATATTAAAAAAAATCTTATTAACCCCAAACTTTTGAACAGTAAGGTAAATAAAGCACATAAGGAGTAATGGCTGCTGAAAATTCAGCTTTGCTATAGGAATAAACTACTATTTTAGAATATATTAATACAGAAAACAGTAAGTAAATAAATAAATAAATAAATAAATAAATAAATAGTGTACACACACATACATATACACACACACATATATATATATATATATATATATATATATATATATATATATATATATATATATATATATATATATATATATATATAAACTTCATAGTTTTACCTTGTCCACTGCTGACACTTTGGCACCTTTGTCCAAAAGAAGCTCCACAATTTCCATGTTTCTCATTTTGGTAGCTTTTATGAGGGGAGTCTCTCCATCCTGACACATTAACGCAAAGTACAGTCTTGTCAATTATTACCATCATATTGATAAGTTTCATATAGGATTACAAGGCAAAATCCAATGAAAATCAGCTCTTTACCTTGGTGTAGGCCTCAGTGTCAGGGTTGCACTGCAGAATGTCTCGAACCATGGTTGCGTTACTTTTCTCCACAGCCCAGTACAGGGCAGTCTTACCATCCTATAATAAAGAATTAAATAACACAGGGTCACAGTGACATCTACTTCCTTAATCACATGAGGATTAATAATACGTTTCTAATAAAAAAAAAAAGAAAAAAAAAGGGCATCAAAACAAAGAGGCCATTCTGTTTAGATTAGCATTCGGGACGGTGTGCTGATGGATTTGGGAGACTGAAATGGAAAGCTGGTGGTGTGGTGAAGATGCAGTTACCTGGCCTTTGACATCAATATCAGCATATTTATTAAGCAAAGCTCGGACGATCTCCACATGACCTCCTCTGACGGCTCCGATAAGCACAGTATCACCACTCTGAGACACAAAAACACAAACAAGATAAATGGGAATTTCAAGATTCCTGAAATACTAAAGGTTAAATAAGCTATGTGAGAAGCTCTACCCGGTCAGGAATGTTGACGTATGTGCCCGCGTCCAGCAGGTCTTGGACAATCTCAGTGTAGCCCTCTATAGCAGCGATCATCAGAGCAGTGTTGCCGTCTTTATCAGTCATATTCATGTTAGAGTTTCTCTTAAGGAGCTCCTTCACCACCTCAGTGAAACCACCTCGAACGGCCACTATGAGTGCAGTCATTGAGTTCTACAGGAGAGAGATTATAGTGGGACATTATTCTGGAACATACAGGCTCTTACATTTAATGACTTTATTACATCAGCACATTTAGTGCATCTTAAAAATGGGAATTTGGACAAAGCCTTTCAAAACGTACAATCTAATGAACACAATAGTTCAAAAAGTGCGTACCGCTCCCTCCTGGTCCACATTAGCGCCGTTCTCTAGCAGATGCCTCACGCAGTCATAATGGCCTTTTCTGGATGCCCAGATCAGGGGTGTGGTGCCATACTGACAACGACAGGCAAAAACTGCAGTTCAATGACTAAAGTCTCTATTCATTCAATTAATTATGAATGTGGTGCTTATTCATTTATATGGAAGCACTTTGTTTTACAGTCCTGTTCCGCATGTACATACTATTGTACTTGTTTTAGTAATTACAAAACTGGGTAATAACTAGGTACCAACCCTGAACCTACCCCTAACCCTTATACTATACAGTACTTTCTTAGTTATGTACACTGTAAGTACAGATAAGTGTGCATACTGTAAAATAAAGTGCAACTGTTCACAGAATCCTGATCTATGACTGTCAATCTTACTTATTGTTTGACCTCGCTTAGTAACCATAAACAGCCACTGGATAATCAAATGAACTACACTGCTTAACATAATAACTGTTAAAGAGATTCAAAAATGAAAATTCTGTCATTAATTACTCACCCTCATGTTGTTGATATTTTTGATGAAATTCGAGAGCTTTCTGACCCTCCATAGACAGCAACGTAACTACCATATTCAAGGCGCAGAAAGGTAGTAAGGACATCGTTAAAATAGTCCATGTCACATAATTTTATGAATTTATGAGAATAAGCAGTTCAACCGTAATTTTATGAAGCTACGTGAATACTTTTTTTGCGCAAAGAAAACAAAAATAATGACTTTTCCACAAATTCTTCTTTTCTGTGTCAGTTTTCAACATGCGTTAATGACAGTACCTTGATGCATACGTCGTGGTATTCTTGTCAATGTGTCAAAGACTGACACGAAAGAGAAGAAATTGTTGAATGAAGTTGTTAATTTTGTTTTCTTTGCACATAAAAAGTATTCACGTAGCTTCATAAAATTAAGGTTGAACCACTGATGTCACATGGACTATTTTAACGATGTCCTCACTACCTTTCTGGGCCTTGAACGTGTCAGTTGCGTTGCTGTCTATGCAGGATCAGAAAGCTCTCGGATTTCATCAAAAATATCTTAATTTGTGTTCCCAAAGATGAACGAAGGACTTATGGGTTTGGAACGACATGAGGGTGAGTAATTAATGACAGAATTTTCTTTTTTGGGTGAACTATCCATTTAATACAAATTATAATAACCCATAAAATCTGCTGGTTTATGCCATAAAAAACCTAAACAAAACAAAATAATAAACCTCTATAGGCCATGTGTTACAGTGATTCTAGTAAGATTTGCAATGCATATCTACTTTCTTTTTCCAACAATTTACACTACTGTTCAAAAGTTTGTGGTCAGTAAGATTTTTTTGAAGGAATATTTATTTTAGAAACAAAGTAAATAAATAAAGTCTCTAAAATAATATTCACCAAGGCTGCATTTATTTGATTAAAAATACAATTAAAAACAGTAATACTGTGAAATAATATTACAATTTAAAATAACTTTTCTGTTTTAATATAAAATGTCATTTGTTCTTGTGATGACAAAGCTAAATTTTCAGCATTATTATTCCAGTCTTCAGTGTCACATGATCCTTCAGAAATCATTCTAATACGCTGATTTGCTGCTCAAGAAACATTTCTAATTACCAATGTTGAAAACAGTTCAATGTAATGCTCAGTGTTTTTGTGGAAACAATAGAAAGTCCAAAAGCACAGGATTCATTTAAAACAGAAATCTTGAGAGGCACTTTTTATCATTTTTATGTTATGTGTCCTTGTTGAAAAAAAAAAAAATCTTACTGACCCCAAACTTTTGAACGGTAATGTATATTATTTATTGGTGTCATGTGGAAACTGCTGACTCAGGCTTTTTAGTTCACCATCAGTGTTTACGAAACTAGTGAAAGCTCAGCGTTCCTTGAGATGGGAGTGATAAGGCACCTTGTCAGAGCAGTTGACTTTGGCTCCATGCTGAAGCAGCAGCTGAACGATATCCGCATGGCCTCTTCCTGCCGCCCATATGATGGGGTAAACACTGTACTACTGGGACAGACACAAATCAATTACACATCCCAGAAAACACTCAAACCTTGAGATGAAATCTGATACAGGGCCACATTTTCACCCACACCTCAAACAGAGTTTCTAATGTACAATAAACGCTTGTACACAGAATAGGAAAAGGCTCTGCGGACCTGTCCGGTGATGTTCGGGTTTGCTCCCTTCTCCAGTAGTAGACGTGCCACCTCCACACGACCCTTATAAGCGGCCCACATGAGCGCGCTCCAGCCCCCCTGCACACAAACATACCGAGGTCATTATATCCCCATGTGACGGTCCTTAGCGTAATCTCACGGTCACAGGACTGTGTGGATAAACACATTTTCCCTGAGTCAGGGAGTGACTCAAACTATCGGCCGACTCTCATCTTCCTTATTTGTTATTATAAGCTTAAGCTGCTACCCAGACGGCGTTTATGGGCAACACAAACACGTTCAGACATTCCATTTTATATGTTTAAATGTGCACAAAAATCTAGACAGGCAGCTCACAGCTGTCATAGAGTATACATGACCACAGCATGACACCATATATCCAGGAACCACACAGAACTGCTGATCTTAAAAATAGAGTATCACGTATCATATGTACCAGTAAGGTAGGAATTAAATGAACCCAAATGGGATGGTTGAGGATACATCATTTCAAGACTAGGGTTTTGAATTTAGCATTGTGTGAATAACTATTTCAAAAAACTGTGATAAATTTACAAAATATGAAATTAATTAATTAATTTATTTATTTATTTATTTATTTATTAGTATAGTAATACACAAATAAAATTATTTTCTTGGTAAATTTGAATAATAATAATAATAATAATAATAATTAATAAATAAATAAATAAATTGTATTTTGTGTGTGTGTGTAAAATTCAACTGACAAATTTAAATTTTCAAACAGCAGAATAATTACATTTCACGATATAAAAATTAGGTTGCTACTAGTACTACCAAATGTGCATTTCTAAGAGACAAAAAAAGTTATATTATTATTAAAATTAACAGGCAACACAAACCTTTTTCTTGATTTAAAAAAATATCACTCATTAGAACATGCAAAAACTAAGAAATTAATTTTTCTATTAAGATATTTATTTTGTTAAGGAAAATTAGGTTTTATAGTTGGTATTAATACATATTTCTTATTTTCTATTTTATATATGACCTAATTAATTGTCATTTGATTTAATTCATGAATAGTAACCTAAAGCAACAAATATTTGTTTTTGATTAATTTGATTTTATTTTAAATAAATGTTATTAATTGTTATTTAATTTATTTTAATTTTTTAAACTTTAACATTTAATTGATTGACAGGCTTGATTTTGACACTTAAACATACTGCAGAACTGAAAATTAAAAACCTAAACCAATTTTCAAGCCAGTAAAGAAGAACTTTCCATCATCCACAATGATAAATTCAAGAACAACTGTTGATTTAAGTGTAGTTATCTGCTGTATGGCATCTCATGTCTTTAATTTGTGTCTTACCATGTCGCGATGCTCCACATTAGCATTGTTCTCCAGGAGTTCCTTTACCACTTCAGTGTGTCCCTCTTTAGCAGCTGAAATCAGTGCTGTCCAGCAATCCTAAGACAAGTAAAAAAAATAAATAAAAAAAACACCCTTGTTTAATTACATGGACATTATCATCATCCCAGGAAGAGCTAAGATCTTGTGTTTGGATGTTGTTTGTGGAGTTTCAGATCATACCAGCTGGTCATACCAGGTGGTCATAGTGAAGGTTCTTCAACTGTCACCAGAAAGGTTATAAACTATACTATGTATCTGCTGGACTGGTGTGAGAAGCTCCAAGTCTTTGTGCCTGTAAACCTCGTCATCTAGTCATTTACAAAATGATAGTACAGGGTACCAATTATTTCGATTCTACGCTCCACCCACACCTATGAAATCATACATCTGGCTGAAGAACTACAATCTACCAAAGCAGACAGAGATACCAACCAGGACTAAATATAGACATTAAAAAAAAATCCAAAATAAAAGTTACAGATTCAAAACAATCGCAATATTTGTAAATAAATACATTTAGGGTTTTTTTTTTTTTGGTAATTAAACTAGATTTTTTCCTTCTCATCGTCTCAGACATCCTTGTTTGTCACTGACCTTTTCGCAAAAGAGTGAAGCAAGACAGATGTGTGACTCACAATCACTGCTTGGTGAAAATCATACCATCCTGTTCCAAAACCTAGTGCTAGTTTATGTTTTGCCACATGATTCAGGCTAGGATATCTCAATGTTGTGTCGCTCTGCTGCACGTGTTTTGATGTGTTTTGAAGAGCTACTCACAATATCATCCAAGTTGACGTTTGCTCCCCTCCGGATGAGCTCCTGAACGATCTCTAGGCTGCCCTGCTCTGAGGCCAACATCAGAGCAGTCTGGCCATTCTACAGCAGAAGACAATGACTTAGTACATATCAGTAATGGAAGCAAATTTAAAAGAAATATTCAAAGCAAGTTTCAACCTAGTGTTTACATACTGCATGTGTGGCATGCTGTCAGTTACCAAAGATAATAGTTGCAACTCGTTCCTCAGTGTGTATAAATGAACGAGAAACATATTTACAATAAATACACAGTTTCCACAGTTTAACTATAATGCTTAAGCATTACACACAGCATGATAGTGGTGTGACAGAACCGATTTTACAACCCAGACTCTCTGTGTAGTATTCAAACATCCAAACTCAAACCAGTTAAAAAAATAAATCTGGTTGCTTTAACTTGGTATTCATAAAGGGGTCCATAACACATAACCAGGAATTCTTTCAAATAGAAAAAGACAATTTTCACCTCAAAAGAACAATTTAAACTTTATAGTTTAAGTAGCTGTACAATTTTTTTTGTACAGTAGAATTTTAATAAAAACTCACTATTACAGTAATATATTTCTTTTTATTTAATAATCATATTTTACCATATTTTATTATTAATAATACATTATTACCATTATTTTTAATAGTCATATAGTATAATCACAATATGTTTTTTGACCAAATTGTATAGCGTCACAAACCAACACAGGTTTTTATATACAGGTCAAAAATGAAAAAGGGTTTTAAGCATCAAAACAATAAAAGATTAATGCAGATTTCATTTTTTTCCTCATACATTAGAATGTTTGTTTTTTTTCCTCGCCAAAAAAAAAAAGACTATCATACATCTTTCCCATGATTTAGAGAAGACATCAACTAAAATATCATTCTGTGTAACAATAGTTCATATACCAAAAAATCTCGTCAGGCATATTTTGAAAAAGAATCATTAGATGACAAAGTTTTACAAATCACAATGCAGCCCCAAAATGCTAATTAATTGTTGTTTTAAATTTTACTTTACCAATCTTTGACACTATCCTTCAAACCACTAGATTTTTTGTCAGCAAGAAGTTTTTAATCATTTAACATATAGTAAAATTCAGTATGATCAAGTTTCTTTTATATATTAAAAAATAAATAAATACAGGTCAGAATACGTATGTTTCATTTTTACTTAAATATACGCTGAATGACAATGAAACATTATTTTACCTATATTTTAGCATTTCATTTTCACAACAGTTATTTGAAACATTAAAGTACTTTACATGCATTTAATATGCTTTTTATGTATATAAAATCACTTTTGTAAATTTAATTTGATGCAGACTCCAAAATGGGACGTCTTGTCTTGTCTTTTTCTGTAATAAAAATTGCAATTGCCATTTAAAATGTGTTTATTATAAATACAGTTTAAATGGCAATTTCCATTTTTTTAATCTGCCATTTTTTTTATTTTGGCAAAATCACAATTACATTTTCCCCAAAACTGTTCAACACAAAACACTGTATAGTGTCTACTTGTGTTTGAGCTCACTCTCATTTTCATTCATTCATAATACATTCACTTCATTTCATTAATTTACTACATAATGTATGATAAATGAGCAAATAAGTGAGTGTTTTTGGACACAGCATTCATGAATGCATAAAGAGTACAGTTACGCCTCCAATGCTTTTATAATGTCTGATACGTCTGAGTTCAGCATGGCGAAACAACTTCAGATATATAAAATGCGTTAACATTTTAGTATAGGGACCAATTGTCACTATTAACTAGTTGCTTATTAGCATGCAAATTATTAACATATTGGCTGTTTATTAGTACTTATAAAGCACATATTACAAGTAATATTCAAGGGTTCCTGCACACTCACTTCACTTCTGGTGTCCACCTCTCTGTATTTATCCAGATGAGCTTTGATGGCCGAAAGGTTTTCCTCCTCCACGTAGCTGAAGAGACTCTGGGTGGTCAGGGAGCTCATCTTCAGAGAGGTGCTCACGTCCATGGCTGTGTTAGGAACTCCACTGGAGAACGTGAAAGAGAGCAGGAGAGATACATCATTAAATGAAACTCTCCTCTGTTCAGCCATTACAAAAGCCTGGCTTCTCCTGCTGAAGCAGAACTGCAGATGTGGAATAACAAGAGCGACAGTAACAAGCCCAGTCTCGCTGGATTGCACAAACCATTCGAGTTAATGATGAACCTTATGCTAACTGAACAGACAGTAGGCGACTACCTTATCGATATCGATTAGGATAAAGCCTCATGATGTGAAGTTAAAAGCCTCTAATGCTGTCTGAGCAATAAACAGGAACTACACCAATATTATTTGGGGTGATTATCAATGCAATGCTGCCCATACACAAAAAACAGCCTTTTTCCAAGGTTTATACTAAGTTGTTATTCTGAAGGAGTAGTTCAATCTTTTTAATGGTCCTTAAAAGGGAAAACAGTTTGAGCAAACTAACAAGGCTTAAGCTTGGCCTCAGAAACGCACGCTGTAGTCCAAGTCCATTCATTAAACACAACAAGAACACTTATATGGAACAACCTGTGCTCACTCATCAAACTTCACTTTGTGGATGGAGGGAAAAAAAGTGACATTTAGGGCCAGATTTACTAATAGCTTGCACCAGCACAAACTGTCTTTGGCGTTAAAATTGCACAGTCAGGATTTACTAAAGCTGTGCAGTGAAGAATTAGTGTTAAAAAAGTGTGGACACAGTTATTTTTGCGCCTGACCTTACTGAATATGTATTTGTAGGAGATTCCCTTTCAGACGCAAAATTTATGGGAGGAGAGTATTAAAATGAATCACGCAACGTGATTTACTAATGTTTGCGCTCGTCAAATTACTGGTGTTTGCGCCATTGTTTAACGCCCAAAAAAAAACATGTCTTAAAGCAGGCAGTAATTTGCGCTGCTCTTTGTAGATTGTGCTGGTCATTATAGAAATGATCTGGCTGCGTCTGTGTTCTTTAACGTGCGCATTGTCAGTGAATCACACGCAGGATTTTCAGCGCTTTTATGGAATTGCGTTCTAACGCTAATTTGCCCTGCTTAGTAAATCTGGCCCCTAGAATCATGTGTGCTAGTTGAAGAAATAGCTCCAAAAAGTACGGTAAGATAGGGAAGATGCTATTAACGAAAACTATGAAATCATATATTCTATGCATTTTTAATATTCTAATATTCATGAATTTTGACAATTGAATAATTGAGTAATTACAGAAAAAAACTGAATTCCAGTCAAAGACATGCTTCTGAATTACACTATATAATTCCAAATAATGAAAAAAATATTTAATTTGCATTTAATTCATTGAATTATTAAACAATCCTGATTTATAATGATAATTCAATTAAATAATAAAAAAAACCTCACACACAAACTGATTTTGAGGGAGTCATCTTACCCCAGAGATTTAACTTTTAATATTTCGCTTTAAAATAAAAACATTTTCTACCATTACAATTAATGACTGAGTAAACAAATCCACCATCAGCAAATCGTCAAGTTTTAACAGCTAACACAAAACAAAAATCATAAATCATTACTATCTTCCTACAAAAAAAAAAGATAATTTGTTGTTAGGGCTGGGCGATATATATCGTTCGATATATCCATGTGCATTTCGTCAGTAAAGCCGGTTCTTTGATTAGCGGAAAATCTCCATCACCTGTTTTGAAATAGAGCGCCAGTTAATACACAGAGCCGATCGACAAGCTACGCCTAATTAATCACCCGCGAAAATGAACGCATATTTTAGCTTGCTGTGATCACGCCCCAAAATATTAACTGGCGCTCTATTTCAAAACAGGTGATGGAGATTTTCTATGGAAGCAGAATAATGACAATAGTTTTTGAAACATAAAGCATGCTGAATTCCACAAATCGAAAAAAATATGCATTGCGATTAACAGTTTGCATTTTAATGCCTTGTAATTTAGGGCTGCATTTTTTAGGTCCTGAAATTCTAACATAGTTGTTTATTGCTTTGTGAATATTTCAAATCAAAATATTTCACACACATATATTCATAATTAAAATCAATAATTCATATTCACCCTTCCAGAATTCACTTCAAAATATTCAGTCTGTTTAAAATGGCGTATAATATTCGACAGGCAAATTTTCGCCATTTTATTTCACTTTCCAAATGTCACAAACATAGTGGTTAACCTGGCAGAAATCTGCTGCACATCCGGGACCCGCAGGAATAGTAGAGCAATCGGCGCATGAGCTCCAGTTGATGTCAGCCGCCACCAGCAGGCGAAGCGGCCAAGTTGATGAAGCAAACATATGTGACTGTCATTTATTCCACACAAAACTGATTTGCAGAAATGGATAATGCAAGCGCTTGCCACAAATTTTGATTATCAAGCCAGTATATAAACATGTGGAAAAAAGCCGATCGTGTGTATACGACCAACATCTTCGCTTGTTTCCTCGTATTTAAGTAAGTGTGGAACAGTAGCATTTCACTACAGTGAGATTATAATGTCTTTATCAACGCTGTAGTTACTACTGCTCCGGAGGAAGACATATTGCTTTCGCCGTTAGTTTCTGTAACTTTGTATCATGGCTTGTGTGAAGCTGTGCTGTAATACTGGGGTTCCCCTCATAAGTCACACTCCAGGATTCCCCAACGATGCTTAAACAACGCTTCCCCAACAAAGCGCCTCAGTGCACTAATACAGTGATATAAGGCCTCAGATCTCAGAATACACTTTACTGATGATTATGCAAACTATATACAGGCAAGCAAATGAGGTCAGAAGAATGCAACGCACTGCATTTTTCTTGCTTTCCCTTACCACTGATCTATAGAGTCGACAGTCCTACAAAGATATCAATACCACGATTAGTTTTAACAGTAAGCAACCACTTTATATCGACATAAAAAAAGGAGTTCAAAACCGCCTAGGTGTATTGTTGCTGCAAATGTAAACCGGAGAAAGCATTGACGCGCTATCGCACCCAAGGGACCGTCTGACAATTCCACCGACTGGGTTAAAACGTCCAATGTATTTAAATTAAAATGACTTTTAACATTTAAAATAACACACTGTCAAATTGTAAAGTGTGTATTGCTCATAGTGATTTACTGCAGATGAGATTTTGCCAATACCTCTTTTATATATGTACAGTACACAATTATTTACATATAAAAGATCCCTGGAAAGGGTTTTTTTTTGTGTTCCAACACAAAACTAATTACTACAGGTTAGATTTTACAATATCTCCCCTTACGGCATAAAAAGTAGTACACAAATATCTTTTTAAAAAACTACAGTAATTCACCAAAAGGGTTTTTCATGTTCCACAGGTTGTAGTACGTTGTGAAATTTTGCCAATATCTCCCTTACTGTATGTACAATTCACAATTATTTAAAAAAAAAATAAAAATCTGTAAGACCCCAAAAGGAATTGTTCATGTTCCAAAGGTTGTAGTATAAAATATTGATGTACTTTATGTACATTAAGGGAGGTATTAGCAAATTCACCTATAGTAAGTCAGTCTAGTCACTAGGAATGTACTACAACCTTTGGAGCATATATATATAAACAAACTTTGTGAATTATAGTAATTTCTTAAGAATAATTATATACTGTATGTACAGTGAGGAAGATGTTGGCAAAATTTCAACTGTAGTAAGTCTGGTCACTAGTAACATACAACATTTGGAACATGAAAAATCCCATTTTTGTGAATTACTGTAATTTTTTTTTCTTAAAAAATATTTGTGTAGTGTACATACTTAAGGAAATTATTGTCTAAGGTGAGTTATTGGCAATATACATTTAGTCAGTTTGAGTAAATTATTCATTTAACTGTGAGCATTAATTTGAATAAATTATTGGAATTTAATAATTAAATTTAAATAATTTAATAAATTATTACTTCGTTTTGTACTGTGAGGTAAATTTGCAGACGGTCCCTAAAGCAGCCTAGGCGAATATCAGCGAATATCAAACCTAAAACTACCGCGCTTGCTTTTCTGTGGGAGAAAAAAAAATGGTTTGGTGAAACTTGTTGGTTGTGGGCTCATATTCTGGGCTCATCTGCTTAAATGTACATAATATACAGTAATATATTTTATTAATTAGATGCTGAATTTAATCATTTATTATCACTGAGGCAACAAACCACGTTAAGTGTTTTCTTTATGGGAAATGTTTAACGTGCAGTTTTGCGCGTTCCGTAACTTGCGTTCATATCCTCATCTGTTTGCATCATCAGTAAGATCTGAGTTTGGTCTTTTAATAGGCTTGTTTGAGATGAGCAAAATCTGCACAGAACCGATCACCGGTGATCACCGCGAGATGCATGCCGGTTAGAAAAGTGTCTGAGTTTTTTTATTTTTATTTATTTTTTATTAAACATATAACATTCACAGGGGATACAGTCAAAGCAATAAAATACATACACAGCCAGAATACAAAACAGAGTATACCTCAATAGTAATAACAAAAAAATAAATATAAAGAAAAAAAAAACAAATAAATAACAGTTACCATAAACATCTTTTAAAATAAATAAATAAAAAGTGTCCGAGTTACGTCCGCCTTGTTCTGATGTCATGCTGACGTGTGCCAGAAAACTATCGCGACGGCGAGGCGACTGTGTCGGATTGAGCAGTCGAACGCTCTCCACCGATCGGCGACTAAAGTATGATGGGAAACGATTGACCTGACTACAGCTTAATGCTCATTGGTTCAGACAACTGTGACGCTGCGTTACTAAAATACATGTTAGCCAGCAGAAATGGATGATAAATACGCCTTTCGTATGGGATTAAATAGCAAACACTTTGAGTGTCGTTCATCATTTATATTAATATAAAAGCAACAGAACTGAAATTATATCACGTTTATCAGCAGCACAGCACATGAGTGAGAATAACGCGATATCCGCCTTTGATCTCGTAGTTATCTGTTCCACTTCGAGAGGTCAGAACTGTCCATCTTGACTGCGCACTCCTCCCCTCACTGCAGCCGCCTCTCACCTACACTTCAGGCGAGGCGCATCTGAAACAAGCCTAATAATAGCTGTCATTGCTTTCACTACTGAGCCGCATAATGCGTTTTCTTTAACCGATTTCTGAGGGAAACAGCGTGAAACCTTGCGCGTTCGTTCATATTCTACATCTGCTTAACTGTCGATATAGTTCGCATAATCATCAGTAAAGTGTGTTCTGAGATCTGAGGTCTTCTATCACTGTATTAGTTCACTGAGGCGCGTTGCTGAGGAATCCTGGAGTGTGACGTATGAGGGGAACCCCAGTATTATGATACAAAGTTACAGAAACTAAGCAACCGAAAGCAATATATGTCTTCCTCAGATGTAATGTTAGTTCTGTACTTCAGCGTTGGGTAAAAGAGCATTATAATTTCCTTTGTGGTAAAGAAAGCTGCTTACATGTAGGCTACGGGAAACAGCAAAGATGTTGAATTAAACATACACACAATCAGCGTTTCCACATGTTTATACTGGCCCCGATAATCAAAACTTATACTTAGCGCGTGCTCCATTTCTGCAAATCAGTTTTTGTGAATGAATGACTTGATCCACATATGGCCTTCATCAACAGCCGCTTGCGCCACCTGCTGGTGAGCGGCTGACATCAGCTGGAGCTCATGCATCGGTGCTCTACTGCTATTCCTGCGGTTCCCGGATGTGCAACGCTGAATTTTCTGGCGAATTTTTAACCACTGAATTTGTGGCAGCGAATTTGGAAAGTGAAATAAAATGACTGAAATTGGCCTGTCGAATATTATACATCAACAGATTGAATATTTTGGAAGTGAATTCTGGAAGGTGAATATGAATTATTGAATTTTTAATTATGAATATATGTGTGTGAAATATTTTGAACTGAAATATTCACAGCTTAAATAAACAACTATGTTAAATTTCAGGACCTAAAAATGCAAGCCCTGGAAATACAAGGCATTAAAATGCAAGCACTGTTAATCGCAATACATATTTTTTTTGATTTGTGGAATTCAGCATGCTTTATGTTTCAAAAACTATTGTCATTATTCTGCTTCCATAATTTTCCGCTAATCAAAGAACCGGCTTTACTGACGAAATGCGCAAAATATCATTCGATATATATCGCCCAGCCCTACCTCAAAACAGTTAATAATTTTGATTCAACTACTGATATTCTGATGAAAAAAAGTTAAGCACCATTCTAATAGCATAATCATTGAATAAATGTATTGAGATGATATTTAGTGACATTTATGGTCAAGAGGAAAAACTGTGTGTGTTAAAACTGCATGAAAGTCACTACAGTAAAAACAAAATATAAAATGTGTCATCTGCAAAAATGCCGATTTTTACATTTGCTAGACCCTTTATCAGAAGAGAATTAAATCACATTATAGTGCATAAACGGTTACACAGCTATACAAACACTAAATGATGTAAGCCATTTTCTCACAACTAATTTTACCTTTCCTTCAATTATTTACATTCAACTGGTGTTACATGGTGTCAGTATAAAGTCAGTTACCCTCCAGTTCACACAGGTGTCCTGTCAGAGTAACCACAGGTGTAGTTCAGCACTATAAACTAAGAACATGATCCACTGATGTTTGACAGTGACACACTTTTGTCTTCATTTCAGACAGTTACTGTATTGCCTTATAATTGAAACCCCAACAAAATTATATTTTTGAAAACTGTTTTGCTTCAAAAAGCACGCATTTGTCATCTGTCTTCAAAATAACAATAATAAAGATAATAGGTTGTATACATTGCTATATAAAGCAAAGACATTCATATATTTTAAGCATTTGTTTCCAACTACTTTTTTTGGGGCCAGTAATTTAGACAGATTTAACTGTTAAGCTATACTATAATATGCACATAAAACACTATAATGAAGCTTTCAAAGTAAATAAGGCCAAATGCAAGTACTTTTTTCCAGGGCAATTTTGCCAACTCAGCAGCCCAGTACAACCCTTCAAAGATGAAAGCCGGTCACCAAAAGCTGCTTCCACCTGACAACATGCCAAGCATCATAATAGGTTAAAACAACCAGCCTGGCCTCAGTGCCCAAAATCCACTCAGTTACAGCAGATACAAGCCCTATCCACAAACTTAAATATCTTAAAGCAGAGATAAAGGTGACAGATCCAGTAATGCAAGACATCCACTTCAGTCAGCCTTTGTTCATCTCTGAACTGCTGACACACCCTTGAAAGCATCCCAGCAGCCCTCCAGAGAGATCACACAATGGAGACAGCCAATCACAGAGAGACCCTCATCCAAATATTGACCGAGCAAGGTTCACCCCCTCTCTCAGCCCCAATACACAACACACAAAGACCAGTGAAGATAACCCACTCATAACAGATAATCCAAATACAACCCATAAAATCCATTCACAATAACATCATTCTTCACACTCATTAGTCTGCTGACTCACCTTAAGCCAGAGTTCCCTGTGAGTTGGCTTTCAAAAGCCTGTCTATCCTTGTGCTGTTGATACTCCACTCACGCTGTCACTCAGACTGTGTACTAACAAGCTGGCCAGGGCTCTGCCTGTCACTCCAGGCGCTCATGAATAACGCAGGAGGAAGTGTGAGACCCCGCCTCTCTTTGGAGTGACACCCAATGCACACATGTGCTGTGAATCCTACAACAGCAGAGCTTGACTCATAAATGTTAGTGAAATCTGACGCTATTATTGAAGCCACCTTAAGGGCCCGGCCCACAAGTGATTAATATTAATGAGGCACGCCTTCGATCAAGGGCGTGTATTAGCGTACAAGCCTTTGCTAAGCATTACTTATAACTAACTAACTAAGCAAATAAATGAAAGTTCTTACAAATGTTTGTGAAAGGTCACTGGGCTGGAAGCACATGGATTTCACATTAGTGAATCAAACAGCACTACACCAATCCCTAAATATAGTAATATATAAATGGAGTTCTTATAATAGATATGATCTTCAACCTTTTTAAAGCCAACAACTCCTTAGAGAGAGACAGAGTATGTGCATGAAGTGACTGTCTGAAATTAAGTGTTGCTTTTTTATCAGTAAAACTGACTGGCCTTAAATAACATAAGTATAGTAACTTTAAAATGTTTACTTTGTGATATGATTGTTTTGCAACATGAATATGATTATTTTAGATTAAATGTCCAAAAATTGAAATTCAGAACTGATTTTTTTTTTTTTTTTTATGTTTTTGAAACAATAATAAGCAAACATTCATTAGACTGCATGAAAAAAATATTACATTATTAATAATATTTAGAAAAATATTGGTCACATTGATAATTGTTGCATTTTCGCTTTCACTAAAATGGATTCACAGAAGATTAATAAAATTTAATTAATGAAATATATAATATACTTATTATAATATATATTATAATTGTTTACTTTGCAATATTATTATTTACTTTGCAATATGAATTATGAAGGATTATATTTGTTTTAATGTCCAATAACTGATATCACAATAATTTTAACATTTTTGGTTTTAATTTTTTGGTTTCTATTTTTTTGACAAAGTTATAAATAAACAACAACACCAAAACAACAATAATAATAATAATAATAATAATAATTTATTAATAATAATAATAATAACAACAATAATAGTTTTAATGGTCAGAAATTGATCTAATATCAGGGAAAAAATATTTTTCAAATAAATTATTAGTCAATTGGTTTATTTTTTTCTGAGATCAAACGATACCTGTACCCTATAGTACAGGGACTGAGACCCACCCATAGATATTTTTGTCTTATTGGGTTGTGGGGATTAATATCATCAACACCAAAACTGAAATTGTTACTTTTAAATCACACTGGATTTCATTTAGCACTAGTACTAATAATAGTCACTTAAAAAAAAAACATTCACACACTATTATTTAGCTTTCTTAAAAATTATAATTAATGAAATTAATCACGATTTAAATATTTATATATTGGTTTAATAAAACAAAATCTAAATCTTTCTAAGCACCCCCTGCATTCCCTGCGGCTGAGTTACATCTGGTTTGGGAATCACTGTTGTAAGGATCGGTTCCCATAGTGTGGCACAAAGGCACAGTGGTAAACAAGTTCACACCAGCACCGTGAAAAATAACTTCTGAAGGCAGCTCATTTGTCCACAGTATTAAAGTTGTAAAGAGTATCATATCGTAGCTAATTGTAGCTGTAACTGACAGCAGCATTGGAAAAAAAAAAAAAAAAAAAAAAAAAAGAGACATGCACACGTGTTTACAAACAGACCCTAAGTTACACGTCTGCAACAAACGCTGTTACTAGAGTGAAGGAAGAGCACATGTGTCCTGACAGCTGGAGCTCAACTGTGTATATCCACTGTTCTCTCTTTTAACACATTAAGAGTTTCAAATCTACTATATGGCAGTTAAAAGAATTAAAAACTTACTTTGACTTACGTGAAAATGACAAATAGACATGAATTCTTAACAAAACACGTGTCAGATTGTTTACATAATTCCAAATGGTAATTTGTAACTTACATCTCCCTCTCAGAGAAAAACAAGATCCAAAGTAATCCGATATAATTCACATAACTCTGTTGCTTTCCATAACCTCTTTGTCTGGAGGCAGTCTTGCGTTACTGCACAGCCATTTTGTGTGTACAGGGGTGTGGATGAAATTAAAATTAACTACACATGACCACACCCACTTTGCGCAAACCACGCCCAATGCATGGTAAGGCCACGCCCATGTTTTCACAGACTGTAGTTACAATACCTGTTTTGTGTCTGTTTCTCATTTAACTTCTTATATTAACAAACTATTCAATATCTATCTATCTATCGTCTGAAATACTATATTGTTGTATGGATTTTACTTCATTCAATGTCATGTCTCTGTGGTAAACTATTGGTGCATTACCCATAGGAAAACCAAAAACACTCAGATGAATACTGGGAAGGAAAATATGGTTTATTTGTTTTGAGACTATCATCAATGGTAGTGGAATTAATTTTTAATGTCAAATCCTTTATTCAAAGGAAAAATCGTTTAGCTTGGTACGACTTCAGAGCACTCAGTTCGTCAAACAATTCAAATGCTGGGTAAGTATCACATCTCAGTTTATGATTATTACAGAAAATAGAGACAGTGTTTCTTCTCCTCTGGACAGTTCTCAATCCAAGTACATTTGCACAGACAATTTTGTGTTTTATGATGTATATCGGTAAACTGATTTATATTGAAGTAGCTAACATATTAGGTATTACTTTTCCTGTATCTCTCCACAAACATATTACATTTTATTAGTTTTGCTGTACACTGCCAGGTTATGCAACATCACAACCAGTCAGTAGGAATTACAATGGAAAAGTTAAATGATTCTGTGCAATATCTGGAAAGCTTTAGCAACCAGTTAAGGGGTTTTGCTTGTTCACTAAGGGCCACTAATCACTTATTTTGAATGACCATTAAAGACCGACAAAACAATGACAAACAACAGAACTAAGGTGACTTGTGGACAGCAAATGCACAAGTAAAAAAAATACAGTAGTCAACAGAGTTTCACACAGCTTTGGGTCATTCTTTATAGAATCAGTAGTTGGAAATGGTATTGAAATAAATGAACGACTGAACCAAAATGTTACAGATAAATAAAGCTGTTATGTGCCTTCACTATTACTTGGGCCTTAACAAAAAGATGTTAGGCTGTATTTAGCTGAACATTATTTGAACAAAGGGACGATGTTTACATATAAACAGCAATGAACACACATTTAATGTCTTTCTATGGATGGAGGCTGTTTACAAAATATGCCTTTAACACTGGAACACCATCCTGATTCTCCTTTGTTGCTACAATGAATTTAACATTTTGGGCAAATTCATCTGTTAAGCACATACTCTAGCTTTTGAGTAGCACTGAGGTTTCTTGCATTGCTTCGGCAGTTTTTCTACTTTAGCACTACCCCGATTCATTCCTACCAAAAGTGCAAATAGGGAGGGAGTGAAAAATAATTCCTCCCAAAATCTCAGTAGGTAAAAATAATGTCAGTTTAAGACCAAATAAATGACTTGTTTTGTTTTTGTTTTTTTAAAGTACAAACCTCTCACCCTGTTGTAAACCTGTACAAATAAAGTGATCATTTTCTGCACCTAATGTGATTTGGCACTTTGGACATTTGAAATAAGTTTTGCATTGAGGTGCTAGTTAGTACACTGGTTACTGAGGGACATATTGCCTTTGGGCAGTTAAAACAATTAATTCATTAAGCAAAACCTTTGTGAAAAAGAAACAAAAAGGGCAAAAAGACAAATTATATGGTATATATCTGGACTGTTCCCAGCAGCCATACCAGCAGAGTTGCAGACTTATTAATCTTCATATTGGTTTTGCTGTTGTTAAAACCATTAGTATAAGGCTGTAATTCATCATGGTTTTACATTTCTGGAGTCCAAATACAATAAGACTTTAGAGAAGTGTGCTTACGAAACCACAGGGGGCTGGTTCAGAGCGTTTTCTCCAAATGGAGGCTGGTCAACTTCACGCCCAAGTTCTTCTTGTTACTGAACTTGCTCAGTTAGCAAGAATCCAGTGAGACTCACTTTGGTAAATGCTTTAGTCCCTTCAGCCCTTCATTACCAAAAAAGAAAACAAAACAAAAAAATCATACATCCAAAGTCTCTTTGACCAAGGAGTAAAACGTTCAGTAGAAAATAAATGCATCAACAAAATTACACATATCAAAAAGTAGATTCTGTGGGAATATGATGAGGTCTGATTTTCCAGATGCTTGAATTAAATGAGCAAGGCTCTCTGAGGCCTTTTAGAGGATCAAAGTTGAAGAAAAATTCTTATATGAAATCACTCAACTTGCAGGTTTCTTTAGGGCCCAAGAGTATTGATGTATGCATAGAAAAAAAAAGAAAAGTTGAAACTGCATGTATCTGATTACTGCATGTACAGTACACTACCAGTAAAAAGTTAAGACTTTATTTTTTACAGTTTTCCACATTTTAGAATAATAGTCATCAAAACTATAAAATAGTGGAAATATGGGAATTACGTAGTAATTATGTGGGAATTACGCTGAGCACTGCTGTTAGCTGCTTTTCCTCACTATGTGAGGCAAAACAAACAAAACAAAAAACACACACACACAAAAAAAAAACAGAACAAAAACACAAAACAAAAACAAACAAAAAAAGATGGATAAAAATATGGGAATTATGTAGTTACCAAGCACGCTGAGCACTGCTGTTGGCTGCTTTTCCTCACTATGTGAGGCAAAACAAACAAAACAAAACACAAAAAACAAAAACAAAAACAAACAAAAAACAAAAAAGAGAACAAAAACACAAAACAAAAAACAAAACAAAACAAAAATAAAAAACAAACAAAAAAGATTGATAAAACAAAACAAAAGATAAGATGTACCAAAAAAAAAATAAATAAATAAAAAAAATAAAAAAAACCACACTATTAAAACTAAATATTTTTGTTTTAAGGAATTACTATGTTGGCACAATTTCTATTCATATTTACTAATTTCAAGCATACGCCTTTAGATCAACAGGTTTTTAAGATCAAGAGAAGCAAATCTGTTTTGTCACAACTTTTAGCTGGTAGTGTATTTAAATACTGAACCACTACAAAATTCTGACTGTTGTTGATGTGATGAGAGTGTTAGCACTGCTTGCAAAGCTTTTCCTTTTTCCATTAACATGCACCTATGGAAACAATACAGGTATTGCACTTACCATATCTGTCTGTAATATAAAAACACAAACAAGCTGTGATATTGAATATTATTTAACTGTCTTCTGTTTTCTCCAGATGGGCTCTATGTTGCGGGAGAAACACAGATGTTAGAGAAAAATCTAAAATGGTCTAAAACAAGACGTGTGTGCCCTGAGGAAACCTACAACCCATTAAAAATAGCATTAATACAACCCTTATTCCAACAAAATCTCTTAATTAAAAAAAAAACAAAAAACAATAAACAAAAATCACTGAAAAGAATTATAGCAAAAACTTTCCAAAGGACAACACCCTCTTACGGTTGACCCTTGTTCCAAAGATGTTGACAAAGGCTGACGAAGAAAGCAGCAGATATGAACCTACTAGAAAACCACAGAAATTAAGAAAGAATAAAGATGAAAGATAGGAACCTAAGGCCTGTAAGTTTGGCAACACGCAACCGGACTTCTTTCTTTTCATTTACCGCACACATTTCCTTTGAGAAGAACTAAAAGAGAGGTTACTTTGTTAATTTGACAATGGCAGAAACCTTCTAGGTACTGTGGAAGTTGATTCCAGTGCTAGACTTCCCGCACTAACGTAGTGAAGCTATAAGCCAACAATGACTGGTCCGTTCCTATGTAACACAATCCCCATACGAGGTTTCAGGCCCTAAATATATGGAGGGTTTAAGGCAACTTCAGATTAACTGACATTGAAGTCAATTATTCACCATTTTAATAATCAATCACCCCAATTTCATGTGATCCTATAAAGATTTCCTGTTTAAAACCCATCTCCAACAGGGCGACGAATGGTCTCTTTTCGCTGTATTGTTGCTGGAGTTTATGCCTTGTTAATGTCACTGTCAGTGTCGTTGGATCTGAGGGAGGAAATGGCCGCTCTGTGTCTCTCAGTGTTGATATCAGAGTTCCTCACAGCGCTGTGTGCGGGTCGAGCAGCCCTTCCTGCCCTCATGTGGCTTTCTGCTTCTGGTTGCAGTTGTTGTCAGGAGAGGAGAGACAGTTCTGTTCACTGGCCTGAACGCTGCTCGGCTGTTCCTGTTGTTTTGTGCGTCTGGACTTCACGGGTAAAACCAGCGCCAGCAACACGCAGAGCAGGTGAATGCAGCAGTACCACGAGCTGAAGAGGGCAAATGACACACAGCACATTAGGAACTTTAGTTATGTGATTTTGTCATTTGTCAGAACTCTTATGCATATCATTGATGCATACGAGTCAGGTCAGAGATACAAAGAGGGATTCAGATCAGATGTTATGTATCCATAACATGGTACAATTTACAGAACTGTCATGGAGGGCATTATCAAGTCACCATCAAAATCTATCAGTTGACCGGATAGTTTAGATACAACAGCTTTAGAGCCAGTCAGTATTAGCTCAGTTTTACCAGAGTTAAATTTAAGGTAATTTGCCTCCAGCCAAAGCTTGTGTTCCTTGATGCAAGTTGTTAATGTAGGCAGAGGAAACACTGAGGTGGAAGGTGTGCTAAAATAAATCTGAATGTCATCAGCATAACAGTGGAAGTTAAACCCATAGCGTTTGATTATTTGTCCAATAAGTAACATATAAAATAAATAATGAAAAGAAGAAGGCCCAAGACAGAACCTTGAGGTACACCAGAACTGACGAATTTGGTGGATGATTTGTGTTTCTGGTATATAACAAATTGTTGCCTCCCTGTCAAATAGTAAATAAGGTTGTGTTCAACAAGTCAAAAAATACAATTTTTAAGATGCATTGTCTGATGTCTTAGTATCAGTTTTGCTTCTCAGATTAATTTGTCTTGTTGTAGCATGTTTAGTTTTTTGTTTTGTTTTGTTTTGTTTCAGGAAAAAAAATGATAATGACTGCTGAAATGATTTTTAGCAATGTAAAATTTAGGTTCATGCTTTAGTTATTTTAAAAAAACAATGATAATGATTAATGAAATAAAATGATTTTTAGCAGGGTAAAATCTTATTGATACACAACATTTATAGACATTTTACAATAAATTTACTGCATTATGTCATATTAAGTTCATAGTACTGCTAAATGTATATTGTGTGTCTGTATGCCATTATAAATAAAGAATAATAATGAAAAAAAAAAACACTGTTGTTACATGGATATTTTTGGGAGCAGACATTTAGGGGAAAAAGTTATGCAATCTTCCAAACATTGGGGAATAATAATATAGTAAAATAATATAATACACATTTATTATAAATAATATGGTCACACTTTAGTTTGGGGACCAATTCTCACAATTAACTAGCTAAAACTATGACTTTTGCCTCAATAAACTCCTAATTTACTGCTTATTAATAGTTCGTAAATTAGATAAGTTTAGATATGAGGCAGAAATAAGGGATCTAAAATATGGACATGCAGAATAAGGCATTAATATCTGCTTTATAAGTACTAATAAACAGCCAATACGCTAGAAATATGCATGCTAATAAGCAACTGGTTAATAGTGAGAATTGGTCCCTAAACAAAAGTGTTACCAATAATATAATATAATATAATATAATAATACAATACATTTGCGAGTACAGTATTAAGACAAAATCTATGTTTTGGGGGTCTTAGGTCTCAGATCTTTATCCAGTCAGTGCTGTTCTCACGCAGATGTACTGAGGTCCTCTTCACCTGAACATAATTTCTCTTTCTTGGGCTGAGCTCCCACAGCCTTCAATTTGATCCGCAACAGCCGGTCACCAATCTCCCTGCCTAATTCTCTCTCTTTAATGAAAATACTTTGTGTTCTTCAGGCAGACTCATTTAACAGCACTGCTCCAACAAATGGCCATCATAGATTTCTTTTATCTCAGCAGAAGCTGTGAAATAAATGGTCCTCTGCCAGCTCATAAAGTGTCACCAGACTTGGGCCTGTAAAGCCGTCTAATGAATGAAGCGAGACTGTGGTGAGCGGAGATAAAATCAGCCTCTCATTTTTACCTGTCAGCTTCACATCTTCTGCTAATAACTCTCAGCAACAGCTCAGTGGTGCAGGTGGGTTTACGCTGGCTTTCTGACCTGCTCTTTAAAACATTTCACTTTTTATTAATGTTTTATCACCGGAGCTCACACATAAACAATCTGGAAGAGCCTGTTGCATATTGATCGTCAGTCAGTGGAGGTGAATCCGTAACGGCTGGAGTCAGAGACATTAGGACTTGCCCTGGAATGCTCACATATTGGTGCAAATGCATTACTGACCTATAAAACTTTACTGAAGGCCCCACTGCCAGCAGTACAAATGGCACAACAGTGTAACAAATGGCCATCTGCGTGCTGAACCACGTGATCATGTCATAGGTGAGCTTGAGTGTGGCTGAGCCCAGGAAGTGTTGCCTCACATTGTGTCTCACCTGAAAAAGAGGAAACTGTCTAACTTTAAAAGCTCAAAAAAAGAGTTTGAAAGTAAAATGTAACATTTCAAACATAAATGATTATATTTTAAACAAATTAATAAGATTAATAAGGTTTATATTTTCAATAAACCTTCAATCCCCCTGAAACGTTTTAATGTTGCTGTACACATTAGCATCAGCAGTAATTAGCATTTTCCAAATACACCAAGATATGCGCATACATTTTTAAACTTTTTTTTTTCTTTGGGAAATACAGATATTCACTTTTATTGTTTAATTAAATTTATTTTTAAATAATTAAAATTTTAACAGTAGCACAATAAATGTTGGTTATAATATAGTGTTTGTTTGAATACTTATGAAGTTTCTTTCAATGTTTGTGAGGAAAAAAAAAAAATCACTCCAAGAATGTGTTTCTTCTATTGACATTCTACAACTGCATGGATTCTGTATCAGCCAGAATCCCTTTCATTTCGACGTGCCGATATAAATAAAAGATTAATAACTGAATAATAATAATAATTTATATGGAAGAGAATTTTTGTTAAATACAGTAGCATTGAAAAGTTTGGAGTATTTGAATTTATTTTATTTATTTTTTATTTTGTTTTATTTTATATATTATTTAATTTAATTTTATCTTAATTTTAATTTAATATTAATTTTATTTTATTATTTATTTTATAAATCCATACTTTTATTAAGCAAGATTTGCATGGAGAAATGGCTGCTAAAAATGTAGCTTCGTCACCACAGGAATAAATTACATTTTAAAATATATTAAAATAGAAAAGATTTATTTAAAACTGTAATAAAATTTCACAATATTATTGGGTTTTTTTTACTGTATTTTTGATCAAATAAATGGAGCCTTGGTGAGCTTTTTCATTTTAAAATGATTCAAAATTCTTACCAACCCCAAACAGCGGTCTTATTCAGATTTTTAAAATCTGGAATATTGGTTTAGTCAGGTATACCAGTAGATTACAGTGTTCACATGACATGCATATATTCAGACCATCCAAATTCTGATTATTAAAAGAATATTCAGTAAGCACAGTCATTCTTACTTGTGGATTTGGAAATTCTTACTTGGGTTTGAACAAGTGAAAACAGCTCTGGAAGAAACAGTGTATCATGCAGACAATGCCGTGGGCTGAATAGTTTATATTCGGAGTAGCATTTTAAGATGGACTACTGCAACTAAGTGACCTACTTTTCTCTTTAGTTGGAGAGGCCTTGATCATTACCATGCAACAGAGGAATCGCAGTATTATGCAGCACACGACTAGATGAATAATAACCTTGACTGAGCGCATAGTCTTTTTTCGATCCTTGCATGCCTCTCATTTATTATTAGAGAAAACCAATGTCTAATTCATTCTAATGTAACAGTATTTTTCCATCAGAACTGCTCCTAATAGATGTGCTATGAAAGTATTCATCTTCGTCAGGTGCTTTGTGATATAATTCTGAATGAAATCTTGTTTTGACAGCCCATCTTATGTAAAGAATACTCACTGCCCGTGCTGCCATTGTTACAACAATGCCTGTGATGAAGGTCAGGTAATACCCTGGGTAAACTCCGTGCCAGATGGCTGAGAGGAGGAATGTGGCCACAGTCGGATTGTACGGGCAGCGCTCATAACACACTCTGCAGAGAACAGCAACAAAGCTCACATTGTTTCTGAGATTTCAGGAAGTACACACATGCTCGGTCAAGATTATTCTGTTTATTTCAAGCTTCACCTTTTCAACCAAAGTGCTGTCTGAATGTTCCAGTTATCCAAGAACATCTTGAAACTGGTGGCAAACTGTTCAGGACATTATGAGAAAAGAATATATATTAGGGTTCAGGTCAAGTGAGAAGACAAACTCTGATTTTGTCTCTGTCTTACCTCAATATTGAGTATTCTTAAGTTTGATATTCTGTCCCATTTTGGTGTGCCATCTGTGTTATAACCATTAAAACCAAAACCAGCTGCATTGTTGATGGCGTCGGCTGTGAAAGAGTGAAAGAATCTGGTGAAAACACGATCACAAAGTGAAAATAATAACCAACTAGAAACAGAAAATGCCTTTTATGAACACAAGAGGGCAGTATTATATTTGAAAATGGTCTATGCTTATTCATACTGCATAACATATACCCTATTTTTGTTATTATGTGAAAAGCATGCATTATTCAATAATAATAAATATTTAAAATAGAGTAACACTTTAATATACACTGTAAAAAAATAAATAAAAAAAAGTTGAGCCAACTTAAAATTTTAAGGCAACCAGCTTCAGCAGATTTTTGAGTTTTCTCAACTTGTTGTTTTAAGTTTATACAACAAAAAGTTGGGAATCTCCTACAAAAATTAGAGAATCTCCTACAAAAATTAGTTGAGAGAACTCAAAAATCTGCTGAAGCTGGTTGCCTTAAAATTTTAAGTTGGCTCAACTTTTTTTTATTTATTTTTTTTACAGTGTAGGGACCAATTCTGACTATTAACTAGTTGCTTATTAGCATGCCTATTATTAACATACTGGCTGTTTATTCGCACTTATAGAGCACATATACTGCATGACCATATTCCACATCCCTAATCCTACACAATACCTCAACTTAACAACTACCTTACGAACTGCAGCAAATTAAAAAGGCAAAAGTCATAGTTAATGGTTTGTTAATAGCGAGAACTGGACCTTAAAATAAAGTGACTAAAAATATTGTTGTTACGTGTGTTTTATTGACTGAGTGGTAATAAAAGAGATATAAAATTAACAAATTTTATGCAAATATGTCATGGTATTTAGATTATATAATGTGTCAGGAATGAGATTTTAATAATTAATAAAGTATTTCTTTTGGTGTGCTCTACTGTGAACTGCACATTTTGAATAATGTCTATGTATATATGTGTTTAATTTAATTGCTCATCTGTTCTACTCACCTAGCGTCCATACAAAGTAGTATTTGGGGCGTAAAGCCAACATGGAGATGTAGAGGTACAAGACCTGGATGTAGAAAGGGTTAGAGGCCATAAAGGTGTTGTCGATGACACGCTCTGTAGGGCAGGCGGTGTAGATCACCAAATAAACCATAAGTGACAGAGCACACGTGCACAGTTTCTGGATCACGTCCCTCTATAAGAACAAAAAAGAGCATTTCAGAGTCAGAGCAATATCATTTATGAAAATGTCTTTAAAAAAAACACTAATTTACAAAAACGCAACTTTTTGCTTAATATACAGTGTTGTTCAAAAGTTTGGGATCAGTAAGATTTTTAATGTTTTTTAAAGACGTTTCTTACGCTCATCAAGGCTGCATTTATTTGCATATAGATAAAAAAAACTGTAATTTTATGAAATATTATTGCAAGTTTTCTATTTTAATATACTTTAAAATATAATTTATTCCTGTGAAGGAAAGCTGAATTTTCAGCATCATTCCTCCAGTCTTCAGTGTCACATGATCCTTCAGAAATCATTCTAATATGCTGATTTATAATCAATGTTGGAAAAAGTTGTGCTCTGTCAAGTTTTTTTGGGACCTGTGATACTTTTTTCAGGATTCTTTGATAAAAAACAAAACAAAACAGTGTTTATTCAAAATAGACATTTTTGTGTTACAATATACAGCTTGGGATCAGTAAATTCTTTTTTTTTTTTTTTTTTAAGAAATGAATATTTTTATTCAGCAAGGATGTGTTAAATGGATAAAAAGTGATAGTAAAGACTTGCATTGTTAGAAAAGATTTCTATTTTGAATAAATGCTGTTCTTTTTAACTTATTTCATCAAAGAAAAAATTTTCACAGGTTCCAAAAAAAGATTAAACAGCACAACAGTTTCAACACTGATAATAAATCAGCATATTAGAATGATTTCTGAAGGATCATGTGACACTGAAGACTGAAGTAATGGATGCTGAAAATTCAGTGCTGCATCACAGAAATAAATCATATTTTAAAGTATATTAAAACAGGAAACAAATATTAGAAATTTCAATAATATTTCACAATATTACTGTTTTTTTCTGTATTTTTGATCAAATAAATGCAGTCTTGATGAGCATAAGAGACTTCATTAAAAACATTAAAAATCTTACTGATCCCAAACTTTTGAATGGCATGTTATGTTGATTGTTATGGAAAATAGCACTTTTAACCATACAGAATATTCTTTTTTAAGTGCCAATAAATATCAGAGCTTTATTATGTATCATTAGTATCTAAAAACTAATTTTACTTTGCTATCATTATATCATTGAGGAGCAGAAAAAGCTGGATGGTAAATACAGCAATGATTCTGTGCGACAGGAAATTAATTTGTGAACGCAGCTTCCTCAGGCTCTTGTGAAACATGCGAGTGAGCCGATTCAGCAAATGCTTTTGTTTATGTTTGTCTATTGAGGATGAAGCCCATACATCACTGACAATATTTAATGAGGTCTGCAGCTTTTACTGGTTTACTTGGGTTAAAATGTTGCTGGAGTCCATTTAAGTGAGACCATTGTGAAACCCCTGAGGAGGAAATGCATATAAAAGCATGTTCATCACCAGGGCTACACTCAAAACAAACTCTCCACTCAGCAAGCCTAAGAAATATGAGCTCCTAGCCATAGAGGTTTTCATTCATTCAAATGACAAAAAACTCCATAAGACAAGTGATAATGCAATAAGGAAGTTATTAGAAGTTCAGTTGAGTTTAAATCTAAAGTCTCTTGAGTGCTTCTCATTGTCTCTCAGTGTCCACCGAAAGTAGCATTGTTTACCTCACTCAAAAAGCATTTCCTTTGTAAGATCTGCAAAACGGGTTCTGGTTGTGGCTATATAATTTAAAAAAAAAAAAGGCTAAATTATTATTAAAGGGTTAAGGGGGCTAAAAACAGATCATATAAAAAAATCGAAATAAATATAATAAATAAAACTAAAATAAAAAAATTAATAAAAACATTTATATATCTATAAATTGCATAAATAAAAAAATATATATTTATATTAAAAATATTTTAAAATGTAATTTATTCCTATGATGGCAAAACTAAATTTTCAGCATCATTATCTCTGATCATTACAGTCTTTAATGTCACATGATCCTTCAGAAATCATTCTAATATGCTGATTTGGTGCTCAGTTACTATAAAAAATATTCATGTTTAATTATTAATAACTGTTCTTTTGGTCACACTTTATTTTAAGGTCCAATTCTCGCTATTAACAAACCATTAACTGAGACTTTTGCCTCAAATTCTTAATTTGCTGCTTATTAATAGTTAATAAGGTAGTTGTTAAGTTTAGGTATTGAGTAGGATTAGGGATGTAGAATATGCTCATACAGAATATGTGCTTTATAAGAATTAATAAACAGCCAATATGTTAATAATAGGCATGCTAATAAGCAACTAGTTAACTGGTCCCTATTCTTTTTATTATTAATGTTGAAAGTAAATATTTTTGTTTAAACTGTTTTTTTCAGGATTTTCTGATGAATAGAAAGTTAAAAAAAAAAAAAAAACTATTTATCTGAAACAAATCTTCTATAACATTATAAATGTCTTTAGTATTAAAAAGTATTTTTTTTCTTACTCATCTCATACTTTGACTGGAAATATCGGTGTGTTTTGTGTGTGTATATATTTACAGTGCCGTTTAAAAGTTTGGGATTAGTGAGATTTTTAATGTTTTTAAAAAAAGGTTCTTATGCTCATCAAGGCTGCATTTATTTGATCAAAAATACAGGAAAAAAACTGTAATTGTGTGAAATATTATTACAATTTAAAATAACTGTTTTCTATTTCAACATTCTTGAAAAATATAATTTATTCCAGACTGGAGTAATGGCTGATGAAAATTCAGCACTGCATCAGAAATAAATGATATTTTAAAAGTATATTAAAATAGTAAACCAATAATAGAAATTGCAATAATATATCACAATATTACTGTATTTCTGTATTTTTGATCAAATAAATGCAGTCTTGATGAGCATAAGAGACTCCATTAAAAAAACATTAAAAATCTTAGTGAGCCCAAACTTTTGAACGGCAGTGTACATTTCATCTTCTTGTGTAATGTATAAGCACAAATGTGAAACGGTCACCAGAGGGAGCAAGAGAGCAGTGTAATAATCACACTACCTTAGGTGAAGGGTCACTCTGCTTGAATTTCCCATTCTCCTTGCCGTTTGACTCCAGGTGCTTGGGCTCATAGCATCTGCCTTCTATAAAGGCTATGTAATCATTATAGGAGCAGGTTGGGCCGGCCAAGATCCCCATAAAGTTACAGTTATAACTCAGATACTCCAGCAGACTGGGCATCTGCCTGTACAGCAAACACAAGGACAGAACAACAAGTCACCAAATAAACTGTTTAAGTAAACAAAATGTTTGATTTAAGTACAAAAGCACACGCAATATCAAGTACCAAGACACGATTTGCTCTGTAGAGGAAATAACGATGAAAAAGTACAAATGTTAACATATTAATATTATTAATATGGTAATGTTTTTCAGTATTTAAGAAAGCAGGAAATGTTATAAATCACTTTAATGTTATAAGGTCATTAATTAGTTTATCAAGGCTAAGGAATTAGTGGAAGCAGCTTCTCAACAAGCTACTTAAGTTAAATTAAGCTACCTTTAAAAAAAAAAAAAAAGCTATGCTACAAACTATAAACTTAAGACAGCTTAACGTAAGTACCAAAACAATACCTAACAATATTAAAGCTGCTGAAGTTATTTACATAATATAAATATAAACATAATATAAATATAAAGTATATAAATTACTTTTCTTACATATTTACTTATATTTATAAATATATTGTTATATTTATAGTGTATTTATATTACACATTACATATGACAAATAAAAAGAAAATATGACACACACATACATATATATGCATGTATGTATGTGTGTGTGTGTGTGTGTGTACCTGTTTTTATATTCCGGTGGGGACTTAAACCAGAATACACACAGACTCATGGGGACTTGTGTCACGGTGGGGACCTAAATTGAGGTCCCCACGGGTAAACAAGCTTATAAATCACACAGAATTAAGTTTTTTGGAAATCTAAAAATGCAAAAAGTTTCCTGTAAGGGGTAGGTTTAGGTGTAGGGTTGGTGTAGGGCAATAGAATATATGGTCTGTACATCTGAAAAACCATTACGCCTATGGAGAGTCCCCACAAGGATAGCAAACCAGACTGAGTGTGTGTGTGTGTGTAAAAACAGATGGAAATGCCACAATGAGGACTGAGTTTCTCTTGATAAATCACTTGTTTTGAACAAGTTCACTAAACTGTCTGAACAAACTTTGTTTGAATTAGTCTCATTTCTCATGAACACATTCAAGTAGAATTTTTCCACGCAATGCTGGTAAAGTTACACTTTTTTTTTCTTAAAACAGCTGAGCACCGTTAAAAGTTATTCCAGTGATTAAATATAATCCTATATACAAGATTTACAACAGGATTACAGGAACTGATCTGACTGCTAGTATCTCAACTGTGAATGAATTTGTAGCATATGTAACCAGCACTATAGCAATGATCAAACATGACACTGTCATGTTTGAACAAGAATGCAACTCATCCATTATGTAAATGTTGACATATTGCTTAACACTCTGTGACCATAGGGCTGTGGTACTATCATTATTCAAAACTGCTCTTACTAACTGCAGGGTGTGACTTCCGAAACCTTCGAATCCTGACGACTTCCTGTGGACACCGGTTCACGTGATTCGGCGGGAATGTTCAGTTGCTTGGCAACAGCCTTCAGGGCCTGATTGTGAATGATTTGAGTCTGCAAAGTGGTATGCTGCTTTTTGAGCACTGCAGAGTAATATTACACTCAAAATGATTGTTATTAAGAACGCAGCTGTGTACTCTCTAAGGGGACTAGCATGCATTTGATCAGTGAGAGGAACTTCATATCTTGAACCGGCTTTGCAGTTGACTTCAGTTGACACAGAAAGTAAATGAGTGATCTCATCTCAACCACAAACATACCTTTCACACATACCTGACTGCAAGATACTTCTGACTGGGCTTTAGGTGCTCCTCCCTCTTCATCAACCCTGTGGGAAAAACACACAAACGCAGGTCCAAACTCATCAGACACACTCCCACAAAACACTGTCATTTAGAAACATGTCCTGAAGCTGAGAAACAGATGCAGCAGCACTACTGCGGCAGTTCTCCTGCGATTCACACTCGCCTGCAGAAACAGCAGCTATACTCTGATACAGCACATATGTGTGAATGAAGCCCACGTGATGATGCAGAATCACACACACTCACCAAGTACAAACAGAAACGAGATCACACATCTGTGCTTATGCATTTAGCATTTTTAAAGTTAAAGGTCACATACAATATTGTTTAATTGTATAGGCTTAGTGAAAGCCAGTAAAATAAAACATATTTAAATTATTAGCACCCACCTAATGGAGTAAAACCATGATAAATGCACATAAAAAGAAAACGATGACTACATACATGTCGTAAATAAACACTCTCACTCTCTCTCTACCAACTAACATTTAAAAGTTTGGAGTAATATTTCTTTCAAAAAAATGAATGAAAATTGTCAGGACATATATAAAAAGATTTCTATTAACATTAATAAATTTTCATCACAGTGCATCACAGTGTCCACAATAAAATTAAGTACCTGTTTTCAACATTTCTAATAATAACAAATGTTTCTTAAAGGGATAGTTCACTCAAAAATGTAAATTCTGTCATTAATTACTCACCCTCATGTCGTTCCAAAAGCGCAAGACCTTTGTTCATCTTCGGAACACAAATTAAGATATTTTTGATGAAATCCGAGAGCTTCCTGACCCTCCATAGACAGCAACAGAACTGACACGTTCAATTATTGATTTCATCAAAAATTTGTTACAAAGATGAACAAAGGTCTTATAGGTATGGAATGACATGAGGGTGAGTAATTAATGCCAGAATTTTTATTTCTGGCTGAACTAACCCTTTAAGCAGCAAATCAGCATATTAGAATGATTTCTGAAGGATCATGTGACACTGAAGACTGGAGTAAATGTTACTGAAAATTCAGCTTTGCCATCACAGGAATAAACTATATTTTAAAATCTATTTAAATAGAAAACAGTTATTTTAAATTGTAATAATATTTCACAATAGAACGGTTTTATTTGTACTTTTAATCAAATAAGTGCGGCCTAAAAAAAATCTACCAACCTCAAACTTATGCTAGACAGACAGACAGACAGACAGACAGACAGATAGATAGATAGATAGATAGATAGATAGATAGCACTGTTGACTGTGGACATTAATTAAGAGTCTGTGGACAGTGCTGTCGTGTTCTGCAGCACTGAGCTGCTCGGCTCCAGTCTGGAGCATTGAGTCTGCGGGGTTAGTGAAGAAAACGGATCAAGCCATTCTTCATTCATCTCTGTCAGTGCACTGAAAACTAGATTAGTCACCCTATCAGCTTCTGCAGGCTTTAATGGCTGCTGGAAAATGCATAACCCTGTGTACACACAGACAGACACAGTCCCACTCTTCTTCCTTTAGCAAATGGGACAACATCAACAACACCTCATGATATTTGTTCACCAGGCAGCACTCTCAGGTCCTACACAGACCCACTGAAACACAGTATTAATACCAAAAGAACCACATGTCGGACACATTGAGGCCTGGTGCTAATGGTCTCTTTGAGGCCTGGTGCTACTGTTGTACATCCCTTAACCAGACCCAATACCTAAACTTAACAACTACCTTACTAACTAACTATTAATAAGTAGCAAGTTAGGAGTTTATTGAGGGGGAAAAGTGAATATTACCAAACACGGAAACATGTTAGCATTTTAACACATCCACCTCCATCGTCCAGAAATCAATGGGTTTTTGGTTAAATGCCTGAAATTAAGGTCTGTGGTAAACGCACGCCAAGATATTTTTCATTCTGTGACAAAATATACATCAGTAATACCCCATTTGTTTTTTCTTAAAAGCTTTTACTGGTCTTGATAAAAGGCGGTTGCTAACAAGTAGCTAAATGGTAATACAGAAGCTGTCTGGGACATTAAATGTCATCACACCAAACAGATAAACTCATCAACTCGCCTTCACAGCCTCAATTTGTTTATAATCGCACCCTCGCAAACTATTCTAAATCAAACTTTCAGGGAATGTTTTTTTTTTTTTTTTTTTTTAAATAAAGATTGAAATATTGAAGTCAGGCGACCATGTTTATGTTTAGCTTTTTAATTCTTGCAACTGTATTTAGTCTTCAAAATTGATAAAAGCTGTATTGATATGTAAAGATTATCAGGATGAACAAAACTAGTAAGAATCATAAACTTTTGGTGGTCACAGTGCTTCCAAAAAAAAAATAATAAGAAAAATAAATAAGAAAAAAAAAGAAAAAAAAAGAAAATTACCTTTAAAAAAACAACAACAACAACAACAACAACAGGGTAATGATAATGTCTGGCCTGGGCCACAAAAATATATAGGGCCCTATGATTTCTGCGATGCAGACAACACGGATGGAATCGCGGAATCCAGTCATAAGAATGGAATTTACTGTGTAACGTGGACTGTCACTGAATTTGCAAAATTTTGGGTGAATAAATCAAAAGTAGGTCAGTACACTTAAATTAAAACGTGATATGGACTAGTGTCTGTGAATATTAAGCCACAAAAATACAATTTAAATATGAATTCTGCATGTTCTGCGTGTCTCTGTGTTCGTTTACGTTACTACACACATACAGAAGTGCGTGTGTTGCTCGTAGTGTTTTCACCTCTGTATTATCTCTAGCATTTGACAAAAAATAAATAAAAATAAAAGTGATTAAAAAAAAAATAATAATAATATTAATAAAACAATTAGTAAATGATCAGTAAAACATTAAATAGTTGAACTATTTTAAATGAAGAATAATTACACATTAAGCCCAAAGTATATTTTGTTTTTGTACGCATACACTAGCATAGGCTGTGTGTTCAACTGTACGCATTTCTAAGTATAGTGCTGCTTGAAAGTTTGTGAACCCTTTACAATTTTCTATATTTCTGCATAAATATGACCCAAAACATCATCAGATTTTTACACAAGACCTGAAAGTAGACAAAGAGAGCCCAATCGAGCAAATGAGACAAAAATATTTTCACAAATATTTTATTTATTGAGAAAAATCATCCATTGTTACATATCTGTGCGTTGCAAAAGTATGTGAATCTTTGCTTTCAGTATCAGGTGTGACCCCATTTTTCAGAAATAACTGCAGGTAAAGTTTCTTTCAACTGCTGATCAGTCCTGCACAACATCTTGTAGGACTTTCAGCCCATTCTTCAGTACAGAACCACTTCAACTCGCCATTCCAAAACATTAACTTTGTTCTTCTTTAACCATTCTTTGGTAAAATGACTTGTGTGCTTGGGGTCGTTGTCTTGCTGCATGGCCCACTTTCTCTTGAGACTCAGTTCTGGGACAGATGTCTTGATAATTTCCTTTAGAATTTGCTGGTATAATTCAGAATTCATTGTTCCATCAATGATGGCAAGTCGTCCTGGCCCAGATGCAGCAAAACAGTCCCAAACCATGATACTACCACCACCATGTTTCACAGATGGGATATGTTTCTTATGCTGGAATGCAGTGTTTTTTTTTCTTTTTTTTCCAAACGTAACACTTCTCATTTAAAACAAAAAGTTCTATTTTGGTCTCATGTGTCTGCAAAACATTTCTCCAATAGCCCTCTGGCTTGTCCACATGATCTTTAGCAAACTGCAGACGAGCAGCAATTCTTTTTGGAGAGCAGTGGTTTTCTTCTTGTAACTCTGTCATGCACACCTTGGTTGTTCAGTGTTCTCCTGATGTTGAACTCATGAACATTAGCAATAGCCAATGTGAGAAAGGCCTTTAGTTGATTATGTTACCCTGGGTTCCTTTGCAACCTCGCGGACTATTAGACGTCTTGCTTTTGGAGAGATTGTTGGTGGACCACTCTTGGGGAGTGTAACAGTGGTCTTGAATTTCCTCCATTTGTACACAATCTGTCTGACTGTGGATTTGTGGAATCCAAACCCTTTAGAGATGGTTTTGTGAGCTTTTCCAGCCTGATGAGCAACAGCAACTCTTTTTCTGAGGTCGTCAGAGTTCTCCTTTGTTCGTGCCATGATTCACTTCCACAAACATGATCAAACTTTGATAGATCCCTGTTCTTAAACAGGGCAGGCAATGACACCTGATAGTCATCTCACTGTTTGAAAACACTTCTGAACAGATGGACTCTAATTTCACCTTTAAATTACCAGCTAATCCTAGAGATTCACATACTTTTGCAACGCGCAGATATGTAACAATGGATCATTTTTCTCAATAAATAAATGACAAAGAAAAGTTTCTTTTGTTTGATTGGGTTCTCTTTGTCTACTTTCAGGACTTGTGCGAAAATCTGATGATGTTTTGGGTCATATTTATGCAGAAATGTAGAAAAATTGTAAAGGGTTCACAAACTTACAAGCAGCACTGTATGCTTTATAGCATAGGTCACTAACAGGCGGACCGCGGTCCGGGTCCGGACCCAGAAGCCATCCCATACGGACCCGGACCTAAAGCCAAAACGGAAGGTTAAGATTTAAAACCTGACGGGGTGCTTCTATTTCAGCCGGCGCAGCTTTTGTACCAGCTCTGCATATTTGACCGTAAGTGCAGGACTCTACAGTGCGACCATTTCAGGCTCATTTGCGACTGAAAACTACTGCGTACGATTATGAAAATATATTTAGGAACATCTGTGCGACTGACCCAATCAGCATATTTGTGATTACGCTCAGGGGAGCGCAATCACAAATACGTTTTTGCAGCGTTGAGTAATCTATCACAGACATATCTCACGAATCCTTTCATAAGCAAAGTGTAAACAGGGTGTAAATAAGAGATTCATTGCACAGAGTAGAGAGCTTCGTTGATTATAAATGTGAGATCGCGATGAACTAAGATGAGTGACAGCTTTTAATGATTTTTAAGGGAGTTTGTAAATGTGATACTGATTTAATACAACAGTTCAATAAACAAGAAGTTAATATTAAGTGACTTACATTGTCTGACTATAACACTGTTGTCTGATTTTGCTCTATTTCGTCGTCGAAAATAGTTTGAAACAAAGTCCCAGCCAAGCCGCTGCGCATCTCCATTCAAACACAGCGGTGTTTCGTTAATGAATGAACGTGCGTTTTTAAACGAATCTAGTGAGTCAGTGATTCATGATTACCCATTCATAAAGACAGTCACTTGCTTCATTCCTGAATGGATCAGCCGTTCGAATGAATCAATTGAATGAATGAATCAGAGATAAAATCAGTGACATACCGCCACCTACTGGCAGTTTTAGTTTCATTTTTAAAGTATCTTTCAGTTATTTAAATCATTTAATATTTCTATTTTCAAAATGTTATATTTAAAACAATCTCATTCTCAACATGAATTTATGGATTTAACTGCACTCATGCCACCTCTGAGCCTCATTAAATGCCTGAAAATAAACTTACAAGCCACTTTTGTGTTCTTCTGTGCCACCTCTGTACAAATTAATTTTGTTAATACTGATTTCATTTGATTGGTAACTTATTCTTATTCTACTTGTTTTTATTCTGTCGTTTTAATTAGAATTTTTTAAAAGCTTATAAATATAATTTTTGAAAAATTTGACAAAAGATTACATACATTAAATAAAGTTAGAAAAATGCCATTACAAAAGGTAAAAACAAATTTCCACTGTAAATCACTTTAAGGAGTCAAATATCACCTCGTAATGGGAAGGCTAATTTTTGATCAAATTTTGTATTATTGATTTGAAGGTGCTCCTAAATTTTTGACTGTGTTCCTAAATTTTTTAAGTTAGAGAAGTAAGCGTAGAGCCCTGAAGTGCCCTGAGAGTGGACATCACCCGAAGATGATGTGTTATAAAATGTAAACAATTAAGGCAGTAAAATATATTTATATGTTATTTAATTAATAAAATACTTGATTGTTTTTGTGAAAACCTGCATCTGAACTGTAAATCAATGTTTTTACAGTCATTGTATTTTTAAAAAAAAATTGTGCTGGTCTTAAAAAAGGTCTTTAAAAGTCTTGAATTTAAGCTTAAATATCCTGCAGATACCCTGGCCTGGCAAAAACAATCAATTGTTCTTATATATATAATTGTCTGGACCTCGGCTGGTGGGGAAGGTTCACTACTGGACCTCAAGCCGTTTTAGTTGAAGACCCCTGCTTTATAGCGTGCACAAACACAGGTGGTCAGCACGTGTGACCAGTGTCTGCCCTTTTTTTCTCCAGAAGTTATGAATGATAAAATCTTTGTACTCTTTCAAACTAAAGTTGCAGTTATCTCATAAGCCTCTCACACAAGCGCTTGCCAATGCGGGAGTCTGTTGTTCCGTTTTTTTAGTTTCATTTTCTAGTGTGAAACAACAGCCCAGGTCAGTTGTGAAGCAACTGTTTAGTGCAAAACAAATTCAATGCACATGTGTGACCTGCGCATACAAAGTACGTGCGGTTACAAAAATCAGGTGGTGTGCATACACTACACGCATATTGTTGTGATGTAATGAAATTTGTGTCACGTGCGCTATATGCGGACCCTCGCATATGCGTAAAAACCGAAGTATACTTTGGGCTTTGGTCTGCGTCGTTCACCAAAGTATCAGAGTGCCAGACTTTCAGTCTGAGTTTAGTTCTCCATAAAGTGGTGGAGGGAGGATACTATTATATAACTTCATTAAAACACATGGATTAATATGTCATGTGTGTTGTCTGCAGTAGAGCAGGGTATGCAGAGCTAACGGCAAGTCATGTGGAGGCAGCTCAAAAGTGCTGGGATGCAGGTTCGGCCAGCTGTTCTGTGAGCTATCGCTTCAGAGAAACGGGATGTGCTCTCTTATTCTTCCCATAAACCCTGTTAAAGGAAATGTGGTGACTGTGATGCTACTTCTGTTTGACTCAGTCACATATCACTGCGATTAGTTCTTTGGTTGACTAAGTATCTAAAAACTACGCTGTGCAATGGTGTGCAATCTAGTTTGCTTATCAGTTGCCTTGTTTGCATGGGAGATTTGCCAGTCGTTGATAAAACTAGAGTGGTTTCTCTTGGGTTCCTGCCATCACATTTCCTCTGACGCTCATTCCTTTGTGCTTAAAGGGATAGTTCACCCAAAAATGAAAAATTTGTCAATATTAACTCCTCATTTCTTTCCAAACCACTTTTGAGTTTCCTTCTTATGTGGAAAACAAAAGAAAATTTTCGCAAGAATGTCCGGAGCTGCTCTTTTACAACCAATGAAAATAAATGGTGTCCAGGGGCTGTCAAGGTCAAAAGGTCAAAGGATATACAGTAGCTTTATGTGAGGAAAAACATAACCAAAAATTTCTATCTTAATTTAAAATAATTTTAATCAATGAATTTTAAATGAAAATACAGTAAAGACAGTATATTATAAATAACTCTTTATGTTATTATATTTTAAAATATAAATTATTCCTGTGACGCAAAGCTGAATTTTCAGCAGCAACTATTCTTTAGTGTCACATTCTAATATGCTTATATTTTTTCAAATTTCTTCAGGATTCTTTGATGAATATCAAGATCAATAGAGCATTTTTTTTTTTTTTTTAAATAGAAACTTTTTGTAACATTATAAATATCCTTACTGTCCCTTCTGATGCAATTAATGTGTCCTTGCTGAATAAAAGTTTTTTTTTTTTTTTTAAATCTCAGTAATGGTAGTGTATATTCCAATATGGTGTGTTAAAATAATGACAGAATTTTTATTTTAGGTGAACTGTCCCTTTAACTCCCTCAGTTGAAGGGAGGTCCATTAATCTTGAAGTCACCTTCATTCTCTTTTATCAATGATCCAGATCATCCAAAAATGATGTGAAGATGCAGCACAATTAATATCTTATTAAACAGATTTCACCAAGTTGCATAAGCGGTATAGTGTGTTGGATGAGGTAAAAGCAGTCTATGAAGTGCAACATCCAGCTGGCAGCCCAAACTACTTTGGCCCACTCACTGGAGTGCAGCGCCAGCAGAGGTATAAATCAATGGCATACGAGGACGTGGTGTAGCAGCAGGGTTTAACAGCCCTTATGTAATTCCTAGAGCCTCTAACATGGGCACAGACAGAAACAATGGAGCTCTAGAAAGATTTCAGGTAGAAATCATGCCAGTTTTATAATATCATTCATTACTGAGGCTTTTCCACCATGAAAACTTAATAAAGAGAAGAGGATGGGAATTGGATTAATAAAACTGTTACATACCATCATGAATCTCAAAGGCCAAACTTGTGATCTTCTGTGTGATGACCATCATAGGCCTAAAGGGAGAAATGGAAAAGGAAAGTGTGGGTATGTGAGAGAGATCCTGTTTAAACCTGATATTGAGTCTTTTGGATCCACATGTACGTAAGAGCTTCTACTTCTATCAAACCACGCTCTTCAACATTTATTATTTATACAGTTGCACTGACCACATCTCCACAGTTTCTAAAGGGTCGAGTTCACCTTGGTGTAGCTCTTATGTCTAACCTGGTTGAAGGTTGAGCTATGATTCTAATCTGCTTTGATCCTGATGTAAAACTAGCACTTATATACTTGCCCTTGGCTGTAGTTAACATGTATATTTCATAGAAGGAGATTTGGAGTCTCAGTGCAGTGCAGAATGATGCTGAATGCATGCATATTTTAGTTCTGAGATTACTGCAAAGCAGAATATGTACACTGATTTTTTCCCTTATGTGTAGTCTAGGTGACGAGATATTTTGAGGTGCATGTATAAGGCATCCTTTCAAAACATAGATAAGGATATCAACAAAAAACTTCAATACTTAATACAATTATGAATGCTATTAAGTTAGTTTTCTAATTTATTTTCAATTTGTCCTTTGAATTTAGTTTGGGTTTGGCAGTTTTTTTAGTTTTAGTTTAGTTTTAGTATGTTCAATGCTTTCTAAAATGTATTTATTCAGTTTTGGTTTTATTTGAAAGTTACTAAAGTTTTAGTATTTAAAAGCCTTCAAAATTAATACACTACTGTTAAAAATTTTGGGTCAGTGAGATTTTTTTATGTTTTTGAAAGAAGTCTCACCAAGGCTGCATTTATTTCATCAAAATACTGTAAAAACTATAATTGTGTAATAGTTTAACAATTTAAAATAACTGTTTTGTGTTTTTTAATTTTGTTAAAAGCGTGATACATTTTTTTCAGGAATCTCAGATGAATAGAAAGTTCAAAAGAACAGCATTTAATTGAAATATAAATATGAAAGTGTTTACTGTCACTTTAGATCAAATTAATGCATACTTGCTGAAAAAAGTATAATTTTTTTTCAAAAAAAAAAATCTTTACTGACCCCAAACTTTTGAACAGTAGTGTAAACTAAACTAAACTAAACCAGCATAATTAAATAACTCAATTTCTCAGCTTAGTGTTATTGCTTTATAGTGTCAGTATCATGTTTAATGCAGGTGGCATTTATAATACACATACTCAAATTAATTTATATTTTATAGTTATTTTGATTTCACTTGTGTTAGTTTTTGAGTCATAAAAATGTATTTTAGTTTAGCCTGATTTTCACAGTCAGTTTTTATTTGTATTCCAGTTGGCAAAATCATTTTATTTCAGTTTGTTTTCATGGAAATGATGCTGATTCCTGTGCAAAATAACTTACCCAGTGAAGTCTGCTGAGTACATGCCGTAGTCAAACACATAGACTCTTGTGACCTGGCAGAAACTGAGATATCCCAGAGTAACCACAAAGCAGTATCTATGAAGAAGAATGCAAAAGAGCGGAAAACTTAAAAACACTGAATGGAAAACAAAAAAGACTGTTTGGTACAAAATACCACATACTACTACATTTCAGCCGTATGTATATTGTGGTCACTATGCAAATGCTACATATGCAAAATGTGAAGAATACATACAACAAACCACACTGTGTGAAATACTGTATCCCAAAAGACAAAAGAACAGCAAAACTAATTAAATAATAAATTATTTAAATTAAAATATATATATATATATATATATATATATATATATATATATATATTTATATATATATATATTTTTTTTTTCATTAGTATATTCTCTCTCTTTTCTTTTCTTTATTTTTTTTAGTTAATTTAAATGCAAGGAGAAATGTTAATTATCCCCACAAACATATTTAGCAAGAAGCGCCACCTATCTTAAAATCACCCGAGCCCTCACTTTGCTGGAAACCTCTCACATTTGATATCTGATATTATACATGATAATTCATGCAAGTAATTTGCATACTACAACAAATTTGTGAGTGGAGAGGGAGTGATCAAGGCTGCTCTGTATCATCGCTGCCTAAAGCGGCATGTTAGAACAACACTATCAGACTCAAGCCGTAATTTCAACTCGGCTTATTAACTTCCTCCGACAATCCGATAAGGATCGTTCTTTTATTCAGCATATTAACCATCAAAAGGGAGATAACAGCCACTAAAAGTTATCAAAGACTCACTGAATTTCAGCAGGGCCTCGGTTTGAGGCAAAAGCCTTTGAATCTTCTCCCACTATCAGTTGAACACAGCTGCACAATGTTTGGTATGTCAGACTTCAAGGTTCTGACTCAAACACCCAAGTCCCCCGATTCCTCAGTAGGCAACAGTTGGCAAATTCTTGGCATTCTAGTTTCTGTCTTTGCCTCTAACAAAGCTGGTTTAACATGTCTACAGTCCCACTAGTAGTATTCAGAGGCGATGCCTGCTCCGTCTCAACACTAGGCCCTTCATTGGGGCTATGAGTAGCACTGTGTAAACTATGAAGACCTTCTTCTGTTCAAGCGTTCTGTAGGATGATTGTGTGGAGGTTGTTTTATGGTTGTACAAGGAACATCGTACAGTTAGGAGATGGACTGTGGTGATGAATGGTAGTGGGTCAGTCAGTTTACTTAAAGGGAACAAGTGCATCCCAAATCTAATTGACCCTTCGCAAAGACCCGCGAAAAATACATAGCGGAGAAAAGAGGACAATGACAACGTGCCGACAGACAAGACAGAGCATGTTACATTTGCTATTAAACAGTCTTAGTTTTTAAATTGTCATTTTGTGAGAAATTCAAACAATAAATACTGTTTTGTGGCTCTTTAACATGTCGTGACAGATCGCTGTAATATTGTATCGCTGTATCGCAGTTCAAGCGGCACATAACCAATCACCTATTCCTCTTTAATAGTTATAGCACAAAATAAACATGAATGAACATCAGAAGTTATCTTGTTACAACTGCGGAAAGTCATCAGTAGTACACACCATTTTTCATGTTCAAGTCCACCAGCGTTAATCTACTCTCCAGTCTGATTTGTTTGTCGGATAAAATCAAACTCCCTGCGAAGAGTCAATTATACTAAAAACGGATATGTAATTGGATTTTCAAATTGTGCATCTTTGAACGCTTTTTTCACCTAATATTGCCCACCACTGCAAAACAAAATGATGATGATGTTCTCTTTCGATTTGTTCAGTAATAATGAATTACAAGGATATAAATTATTACGCTAACATTCACACGCAAACAGTACGTGACAAGGGGCTCTGTGGTATCATTTTATGATGTGGTAGGTAGTGCTGTCAAAATTAGCGCGTTAACGCAGGCGATTAATTTTTTCAGTTTAACGCGTTAAAATTATTTAATGCCGTTAACGCAGAGGCAGAGCTTAGGGTTGGCCACCCCACTCATAACTGCTAATTCTCTCTGTTTTTTCTTGACAAGAAGTGCATTTATCCAGTCGCAGAATGTCTTTACGATCACATCAATCCGGAGACGTTTCAGACGCGCGCTCCAGCTTCACTTCAGTGGCAGGCGCGAGTCAAACAGCGCAGTAACCGGCGCGCACCGCTGTAGCCTGTATCAATTCATATCAAAGCACAAAATAAACTACGTGCATGCTATGTCGTGGTCAGTTAAGGCATGAAGTTACTAAAAAGGCGATTAAAGCTGCCTTAAAACTGTGCATGCATGTAATATGTTATATGAGTTACATTTTCAAAACTGTTCTGGAGCAGCCCAACACTGTCTCCCTCATTTAACACACTCGATTCAACTCGTCAGCTCATTAGAAGAGACTGAAATGGGTCAGAAAAGATGATGAGAGTTGAGAAAAAATACGATGCGTGTCATATCTGTGTCACGTTCAGCAGCGACAGCTCTTAAAGAAATAACAGCCAAAAACAACCTAATAACCAGCTGCTGTGATGTCTGCTCATCAAGAATAAAAGAAAAAAAGAGGAAATCAATAAATTTTATATAGCTGTAAGTATTTACCTGTATTTAGTTTAGAATTTAGTGTTTGATAACTTTATTCAATTTCTGTATATTTCTGCTGAAGGGCACAGGTAGATAAATATGACATTTATTATAATGGGTTTATGTGAAGATTGTTTTAAGTTCACTTAAATTATAAGTTATTTTTAAAGTCTAATACATGTTAAAATTGATAGCTCTTAATTATAATGTAATGTTTAATGGCTATAGTCAATGGTTAAATATTAGGGGAATTTTTTTTTTTATATAGGGAAATCGGTATTACTTGGTATCAGTGGTACTGGCCTTCAGTCATAAAAAGAAGTCATTAAAGAAATATTAAAAATATGTTGTTTGTACATTAATTTGAAGACTGAATGTGAAATTATTGCAATATAAAAGTATATTTAAAGTATATTTAAAAACTTTAATGTTAGGTGGGATTAATCGCGATTAATTTCAGAAAAATATGCGATTAATTAGTTAAATTTTTAATCGATTTACAGCACTAGTGGTAGGACATTCTCAACACTGGGACTCTGTTTAATGCATGCACAAAATTATGTAAATACAGATGCTGTCATTAGCTATGTTTCCATCAGTCTGTTTTTATGTGCATTTTGAAGTATCGCATCAGAAATGAGTGATGGAAATGACAAATTTAAAAAAAAAAAAAAAATCCCTTAATTTGCAAAAAGGTTTTTACACTCACTTGAGGTGGTTTTTGACTTGTGCGAAAGAGAGTTAATGCTAATAATGGGAGACAGAAACACATTTATTGAATAAATTCCTCCATGCACATCAAAAAACCTTTATTCACGACTGTTTTATGCGATATTCCAATGCGTCGTGGTTCTCTCGTGAATGCGTGTCGAAGACTGACACGAAAGAGAGTTGAATAAATAAATTGTTGAATGAAGTCTTCATTTTTGTTTTCTTTCCACACAGAAAGTATTCTTGTAGCTTCACAAAATTACAGTTGATCCACTGATGTCACATGGACTATTTCAACGATGTCCTTACTACCTTTCTGGACCTTGAACGTGTCAGTTGCATTGCTGTCTATGGAGGGTCAGAAAGCTCTCGGACTTCAGCAAAAATATCTTCATTTGCGTTCCAAAGATGAACGAAGGTCTTATGGGTTTGGAACGACATGAGGGTAATTAATGACAGAATTTTCATTTTTTAAGTGAACTATCCCTAACAGTCAGAAAAATGTTATGTAACAAAACAGTGGGTGAGAATGATACAGAATTTAGCTTTACTTCTCTATGTAGTCATTTCCCTAGTGAGTACTGTCAATAGTAATCATGGAGACAGGACAACCCAGCAACAAACCAGAAACAAATATACAGTGAGGAGTTGCCAGTCATACATCAAAACTGGTGCCAAAAAAGTGTTCTGTGCACACAAAGCTTTTTCACAATCACACTGGCTTTCAGCAAAACAAAACATAAACACTTCATATTTAAATGAAAACAATTATTTCATTAAAAAATACATTTTAATGAATAAATAAATATACACAGAAAATCTACAAGAAATTAATCGCTTTCCATATACTGTATTTGCTAGGGACCATAATTTGATATGCGCTTTTCAAGGACTCACACACTACAGTAGCCCTTCTATAAATATACATTTACACTATTCATCTCTAATAAGACAGACAAGATCTCCAGCGACCCATGATGAGGGCAGCTCACGCTCTCTCTCGCTCTCGTGCTCTCGTTCTCTCTCTCTCTCTCTCTCTCTCTCCTACTTTCATTTGGCAATAACCACCGAACACAGTCTAAAAATGGTAATTTATAAAGGTGAGACACAGAGGTGAGGTGTTATCAGCAGCTGTTAGATGGGGTCTGTCTACACCAGGGTTTCTCAAATCTTTCCCTGGAGGGCCAATCTGCTGCAGAGTTTAGCTCCAACCCTGATCAAACTCACCTACCTTTGATTTTCTAATGATCTTGAAGACTCTAATTAGCATGCTCAGGTGTGTTTGATTAGGGTTAGAGCTAAACTCTGCAGGAGTGGGCCAGATTTGAGGATGCCTGGTCTACACCATAAAACCCTTCACTCACATGCCTGAGTGGAAACATATTAAAGTAATAAATCACATAATAAAAGTGTAATTTTTAATGAAACGGGGGACAATCACACCATTGTGCAATAGAACAAGACCTGAGAGAACAACCTTCCACCAAATCTCTTTAACTCTCAGAGCACTCTGTTTTACAGGCTGATGCTGTCTTGTGTATGATTTGAGGAATTTCACATGGGGCTGAATTTGAAAGCAAGACCACTGTGTGAACGTTTACCATACTCCATTTAATCTGTACAGAGTATTGAAGTCATCTGAACTTCACACTGATGCTCATAGAAACAAGCTGTCAAGAAATATACATTCATAAGAGCTCTGAAGGTACATTCAGACCTACAGTAAGGTCGCCAAGTTGCTGTATGTGCTTTAAAGTTGTTTGCTAGTAGGAGTTTATACTGGACTGCAGTATCAAACTCCATCAGAAGGCAGATTACATGAACGTCACTGTCTGCTATCTTATTGGCTGACTTTCAAAACAACTTGATTTCCGTTCATGTCACATAGGTTATTGATGTACGCCAAGTGGTAGCCAAATAATCATTTAGGTGTTGTTTTATGCTACAGTTGTAGGTATCGCAGTCTTTTTAAAATTATGCCAATATAACAGCAAATTAAAGCCAGTTGTAGTTGATATAATAAAGATTATGGCAATATTAGTGTTACCATTTGAATACAATCAATCAAATATAATCCTGCCCAATATAGTACCATTCAAAAATTTGGGGTTTGTAAGATTGTTTTTATTTTTTTATTTTTTTTTAATCCCTTATGTTTACCAAGATTGCATTTATTTGATCAAAATATAATAAAACTTCAATACTGTGAAACAATTTTAGTTTCTATTTTACATATTTAAAAAAATGCACTGTATTCCTGAGTCGACGCATATGCCGAAAAACATCTCTTATTACTATCAACTGAAAACAGTTGTGCTGATTATTATTATTTTTGGGGAAACTGGGATACCTTTTTTTCAAGATTCTTTGATGAATAGAAAATTCAAAAGAACAGCATTTATTTTAAATTAAACTTTTTTTTAACATTATAAATGTCTCTACTGTCACTTTTGATCAATTGAATGCATCCTTATTGGAAAAAAAAGTATTTATTTTTAAAAATTAATAAATAAAAATGTTACTGACCCTAAAATTTTGAATGGTAGTGCATATAAGCCTTAAAGATGCAGTAGCAAAGACAACCTGTTTTACAGAAAAAGTTACAGTTTTCAAATTAAAAAAAAATAAATAAATAAATACATGTCAGATTAATTTCCATAAATTGGTCATACAAAAAGTTACCGCTGCCACAAAATAGCCAACAAGTTATCATGAATCCAAGTATTCAATGTTGGCTACAAGGCCAGAAAAAGGACAGAGTACAGAATATTCAGGTTTTTTTGTAGAATGACGTGTTTGCATTATCACTTCAGCAGATCATCTATGCCAGTTGGCAGTCTAACTAAATAACTTCAGGTAATAAACCAGTTAAGTAATGTGAGCCTCTCAAAAGAGATCCTTATGCCCTTTCTGCAAGCACACACACATATCTTGCACTCTTTATCGGTTTTCCGCCCGTTTTTCAATTTCCCTTCATCCTTTGCTTTGCCCTCCCATCTCCCCTGAGCAGTGGAGCATGGCATCACTCTATTACCGACTGATCGTCTCCTGGAGTTTCAAAAGGTCTGTTTTGTAGCACTGCATCTCTAATGTGCTCTGTGTTCACTGCAGGGAACAGGGCCGGTCTATGTTTCTATCAACCTACAGGACTCCTGCACAAATTCATCTTATCAGTCTTCAATAGTATAAAAGTTACTGCTTTTTACTTTCTTACAAGAGAAGAACAATCAAAGAGAAAGACTTATTTCTTAATAATCAGTGCAAACTACAGATTACTGTGACCTGTCTATCACACCCAATATGAAGCGTTCATAGTACAAAAAGCGTTGTTTCAAAGTCTAGTTTGTTTAGTAATCAGTAGTTAAATAATCAGTCCAGTAGGTTAAAAGAATATGCTGGGTTCAATCCATCAGATTGCTTAAAAAAAAAAAAAAAAAAAAAAAAAAAAAAAAAAACAAAATAACATTCAAGAGTGTCCTTTGATAGTGGGATTACTGTTCTATGATATGGGATGGCATATTGCTGCCTGTGCAACTTACAACGTATATATTTCAATTATATAATATTAATATACCCATCTATCTGAACTGTCAAAATCTAAGATTTTTACATTAAAATGATCCAAATAAAAATGCAAATACAAAACAAGGTAACACACATCAACTAAAATAATGCAATAAACATAAAATGTAATAAGAATAAACTAAATTTTTTATACAAAATATAATGTGATGTGTCATGCAGGGGCTTCTGGGATTTTTTTGATTTTTTTTTTTCCCCAGTTTTTTCCCCATTATAAGGTAATTCACAGTTTTTACTTGCAAAAACCATAAATATAATATTATTTTACAGTAAAATTACATATAATGCAATGTTTTACAGTTTCCCACTATATATGGTAAGATAACTTATTTAACCAATTAACACGTTTTTATTGTAGGTTGTTAGATTTTTTCTGTATAAACTACAAACATTTTTTACAATGTCATTTTTTTTCTTTTTGTTTTTTTTTTCTTTGTCCTAATGTCTTTATGTTAATTACATAAGCTGATAAATTTACAGTAACTTCATATAGACAAGTTTAGTAAGTAGGAATGCACTATTAAATGCGATATTAGGAAATTAATATTCAATTTCTGACCGACATTTTTAATTATAGCCAAAAACCAAGAAATGACACTGACAGATATTACAATTCTATACTATTGTGTTTAAATCAACCTGATCTCATGACAAAAACGTACCTGTGGGAACTTTTTTGCAAGACGCGAAATACAAACCAATAACTACATATCACTGCAGTTTCCAACTACAGTTAACACTAGAGTCGGTAAAACATTGTTCACTTATTATCGTTTTCGTATGTTATGATTACAGCTCCATATTTTTCGCTTTCCGGTCGTAACAAGCTTGCTCGGTAGCTCAGCCGGCACCGAAATGGATTTAGGATGGAGAATCCTTGGGTACGAATCCCGTGAAAAACATGACTCACGATGAAAGAGCTGAAAGATGAGAGATCGAAAAACAAGCTAAAACGGCATGTTTGCAATTGTGTTTTTACGTCACATTTACTTTTGTTCATACTATCGGGTAGGTTTAGGTGTAGCGCAGATGGTACGTTATTTTAAAACATCACGCAGCATTAGACTTATAGCTCCACTCAACGGACATTTCAAGTCAGAACTTCGATAACACCTACAAAACCAACATCACATAATATGTACCATATCTACGTTCATCTGTTCCGGGGGAAAAAAAGATCACTCTTTTAGCACCACCTAGTGGGCATTTCACATCGAATATGTCACGAAACGTACATGACAGTACGTATTTCGCATCTTGCAAAAAAGTTCCCACAGGTACGTTTTTGTCATGAGATCAGGTTTGTTTAAATAGAAAATAAAACTAATAAAATTCTACAAGTGAATTTAAGCACCACATCATAATGTACAGTATGAGAGTTTCTAAAGATTATCGTTTAACCATATTATTAAATTACTAGTGTTTTTAGCCATTAATTCTACATGAGCATTAGATGATTTGTTTTTTATGAGGAGATGATTTTTTTCGGAGGTAAACGTGAGGTGGTAAACGTACACACCTGCTCTCTGTATTTAGTACACGTGGAGTTAAAACTCCTTGTCTGATAATTATGCAGTTATGCAAACATCTGGGCAGGAGGCCGACGGTCAACTTGTCATCATGACCTTTTCAACTAGCCAAAGTTCACAAATCATGCTGGCAGGACTTCTGACTGGCCGTTCTTATGTATGTGCCAAGGTCAGGTGACCCAGCACAGAAGACCTACACTTATCTAAATCTCTGGAATCCGACCATATATAATGAAATTGTTTTCTAGGGTCATATTGTGTTAGTATGCACTCGTGTAGGTTGTTGGTTTGAATAGCAATCGCAATCGAGCACTGGTTATTTTTGGTCCCACCCCGAGCAGCAGTGCACACCACATGGTCCAGCACATTCATTCATCTGACCCCAGATCAGAGGGAGCCGTCACTCCGCATGCAACTTATGGAAGCAATGATGAAAACAGACGCTTCCTCGTTCCCCTGGGCTGTTTACTGATAAGAATGAAATGGATGGGTGAGAGCGGTATGGATTAATATTCAACAAGCCAATTGTAGGGCTGGAAGAATAATATATGGTGAACTAGATGGCAGTAGCTTGTTGAGAATTCTGAAACACGTTCCAATGTCATAACACATTTTTGATTTGACATAAGGTTGTTCTTGTTACTGGAAGCAGGGTGGCTTGATGGTGCAGAGGATTGAGAGGTTGGTACTCACCTGTGCATGTGTTCTACACTTGTGAAGATCATAACGCCATAAGCAAGACCGCTCTGTACCAGAAAGTGTAAGGCATACCTGAAATGAAGCACAAGGAGAAGAGGATACCAATGAGAGGAGCATATAACTATTAAACTGTGAAATAAGACTCATTTCGAACAGCAGTAGCTGAATAAGATAAGATAGACAATTCCATATAGTTCATGTACAAAAGTTTTTATTTAATAGTTTCTGATCTAACTATGGCTACATGTATATAACAAAAATCCTCATTAACCCTCAGTGAATTCTCTTGACATTGTAATCATGCTCAGGGTTATTACAGTTAACAATCTATTATAAATAAAAATTAATAAAACTATATAGACATATTTTTTTTAAAAACTTAAGAACACAAGAAAATTACTAAAACTTTACCAAAACAAAAACAAAAAAAATGTATTAAAAAAAACTAATTAAAAATATTAAATAAAAATATAATAGTATCTTAATTAGCCAAAAATAAATGAAATAATATACTGGTCTTGATTATAGATTTTTTTACTGATTTTTATATTATATTATATTATATTATATTATATTATATGTAGTGCTGTCAAACGATTAATCACGGTTTTCACATCCAAAATAAACGTTTTTGTTTACATAATAAATATGCACAGTACACACACATGTATTATGTATATATAAATACACACACATACAGTATATATTTTGAAAATATTTACATGTATATATTTATATTCAAATAATTTATATTATATATAAATATATTTAATATATAAACAACATTTCTCTTAAATATATACAGTACGTGTGTGTGTGTGTGTGTGTGTGTTTATAAATACATAATAAATATACACAGTACACACATATATTATGTAAATAAAAACTTTTATTTTGGATCCGATTAATCGCGATTAATCGTTTGGCAACAATAATTATATTATATTATATTATATTATATTATATTATATTATGTCTGACTTTGCAGAGAGAAAAAAAGGATGATTCTTTAATTAGGGGGACTTTTAATAAATTCTAATCTTGAAAAATCAATTGCTTTGAACAATAATAATCTACATTAAAATATTTATCACATAAAATACATATGCTGTGACGGACTGATCATCCATCCATGTGTTTTGAAAACAGATGGATGGAAAATACATATGCTGTGTCTTTGTGCAGACTACACATCCAAAACAGAGCTGCTTTATACATCACTCAATATATTATTTATTCTGCTTTATACATCACTCAATCAAGACAGCAACTAAATTGCTTATTTACATTGTCATTTGCATTGCACATCTGGCTTTACATTTTCTATATTGTAAAAGAGTGACACGACATTAGCAAATTAGCAAAAACAAAAAAAAACTAAATTGTGTGCACTTACAATATCTTACAATGTTCAGCATGTTGCAAATAGACAATTGTCACAAAAGCAGTAGACCTTATACATAAAAGACTGCAATCGACACTATCCAATGGGACAAAAATGTGGGGGGACTAGATTTCTTCCATCTGGAATTGTTTGGATTGTGAAAAAGCTCTCTTAACCATTTGTCTGCACTGCCTATGTGACGCCAAAAAAGAAATTTGTTTGTGGGGTGGAGCAAGCTACTGCATTTTGATGAAAGATTATGAAGCTTTTTTTTCTGTCCTAAAACATGTGCTGATGAATCCCACACAGTAAAACCGGGAACACACATTTTGAAAGTAAATGAGCCCAGTTTGGATCTGATGTTGACCGAGAGCAAACAAATGTCTCGGTGAAGTCTCTGCTGGACAGAGAGGGGTGCAGAGAGAAAAGCAAACTCTCTGAGTATGTGATGATAGTAAATCACATTAGAACAGCTGAGGGGAAATCCCCTCATTTGCTGCTGCCACACAAATACAGCAGACATTTGCACGATACATAACATTTGCGTGATACATAACATTCATTAAATTAATTTGGTAGATACTTCACTCTCAAATTGGTAGTATTACAGTAAATGCATTCAAAGGGAATAAACAACACATTAGCATCCACGACGTCTTGGGCAACGTCACTGTTTAGAAGTCTTGCTTCTTGCAGTCATGTTTATTGCATAATGACTTCCTGTGTCATTTGGCTGGACTGACCTCTCCATATGGTTAGATGTTTTTCAGTAAGTGTCATCTTAAGCATGACTCCCACTGATGCAATTTATCACATTTTGACAACCTTGTGACAAAAAAAAACAATGTGCGATGTGGTTATGTAATTTGGTTTGTCTTTATTTCAATTAAAAATATTAACTAATTAATCACATTTTTTCAGAAATTAATCGTGATTAATCGTGATTAATTGCAATAATTTCACATTCAATCTTCAAATTAATGTGGAAACAACAGTATAGACAGTATATTTTTAATATTTGTTTAATGGCATTGCGAGTATCACTGATACAAATACTACTGATGTTTCTAGGAAACTGTTATTTTTTCCTAATATTTAACCATTGACTATAGCCATTCAACATTACAGTATAATTGAGAGCTATCAATTTTAACATTAGACTTTAAAAAATAATTTCTAATTTATGTGAACTTAAAACAATCTTCACATAAACCCATTATAATAAACGTCATATTTACCTGTGCCCTTCAGCAAGTAGTAAGTATACAGAAATTGAATAAAGCTATCAAACACTTAATTCTAAATTAAATACAGATGAATCCTTAAAGCTACAAAAGTTACTGATTTCCTCTTTTTTCTTTTGTTCTTTGATTAACAGACATCACAGCAGTGGGTTATTAGGTTATTTGGCTGCTATTACTTTAAGAACTGCCGCTGCTGAATGTGGTCGTAAAGACATTCTGTCTAAATAAACGCAATTCTTGTGAAGGAAAAAAAAGAGAGAAAAAAAAAAGCAGAAGTTGTGAGTAGGGTGGCCAACCCTAGCTCCGTCCCTGCGTTAACTGTGTTAAATATTTTTAACGCCGTTAAACTGGAAAAATTAATCGCCCGCGTTAACACGTTAATTTTGACAGCACTATTTGAAACGCATACAGAGGTCGAAAAGCTGAGACTACTGTTGAAAGTGCTTTTACTAAACTTTTTTTAAATTTAATACAAAATGTGTCATTGCAAATTATTCTATCAGTACAAAAACATAAAAAGTTGAAATAATATGAATTTCAGAATGTATTTGTATAAGTAGTATTTGGTTTCTGATCTTACGCCTACGTTCTACGTCATCCGCTGGAACGCCACTCTCTCATGAACATGCATACGACAGTTAGCGGAAGCTACAGATTACAGTTCATAAAGTTTATATTATATTATATTGTGGAGTACTTTTTATGATGGATGGATGGATGCAGTTTTTGGGCTTAAAAATCTTGACCCCCACACACTACCATTATAGAGCTTGGAAGAGCCAAGAGATTTTCTTTTTATATATAACACTGATTGTATTCATCTGAATGAAGAAAGTCATATACACCTAGGATGGCTTGAGGGTGAGAAAATCATAGGGTAATTTTCATTTTTGGGTGAACTATACCTTTAAGGCAAGACACCACAGGTGAATAGGGTAAAATGTTTAACTAATAGATATCATCATACTTCTCCAGTTGATTAATCACAGTACAATAAGACAACGGTTTAGTATTACCGTTTTCTAAAATGTTATGTTTAAATATACAAATTAGACATTATCTAATTAAATATGCTCTAATTTGCATACATTTCCAGAACAGCCATCTAAACACTGAATAAAGCCACATTTAAAATTCTTGTGTCATCTTATTGGCATACAGAGTTAAATGTTTTTACAGAGGATATTTTGGATTTCGCTTATTTATCACTCTATTATTTAGAAAATACTGTCAACAGTCGGGAAAAAAATTACTTTCACTATGGTCTTTTTGATCCCACTTTGTGTTTATCATATTGTAGGCAGAATCAAATATTTGAAAGGTTTTGGAAAACATGAAACTATTAAAGATCACATCAAAAATCCAAACAGTGTACATCTGATAACAGGTTATCTAGTAACTAACGACTTCCATGCATCTCAGTGCAGCTTTTTTCAAGTTCAACTAACAAGCAGCAGATAAGTATCGATAAATATAAGCTTACAAACTGCATCTCTCAGTTTCCATAGCTGCTGAGGAGAATCTGGTCTTCTGCCAGCACTCCACAGCCTCATTATAAATTGAATGGCTCGTTATCCAGCTATCAATGACCCTGCTATGGATCAATATGGAAGACCTGAGATATATGAGGGATGAAGCAGACAAGCACTCACCAGCCAAAGCAGAAGAGGGCCAAATAGAAGCCCAGCAGGGTGGCGACTACATGCCGGATGAAGGGACTAGTTTTGCTAGGGTGCAGGTAGAGTCTGAACCAGAAGGCCGTGACCAGGGCGAAGAGCTGGCATACCACAAAGTTCACCTAATGAGAGAGACAGGAGGTTAGTTTTACACTGATCAAGAGGAAAGATCAACAATTAGTTAAACTTAAGAACCAAATAAATTAGAAAGGTTCAAAATCAAAACTAATCTCCATGTAATCTTCAAATGTAAGTCTTCAAGTATATCTGGATTAGAGCTTTAACACTGAATGTAAACTGCTGACATTAACACAAGATAAATGCATTTGCGAAGAGGATAAAGTAGAGAAGAGAAAATTGTATTCTGATTATATTCATGTTTCTACACTATATAACAAAAAAAAAGCACTTTTGCAATCCCTTGCGTATTTCCCCTCATCCTTTGCGAGACACAGTTTCAATGGAAATCAATGGAATTCTCTGATGCGACAGAAACTTGTATACGCTTGGATTTTATGACATGAAACTTAGGGAAGGCATAACAATGGATGACAAATACACGTACTAACCAGGTTTTTAAATGCCCAACTGCCTTGCGAAACCAATTCAAAGTGATAAGAACAAAGGTTTGTGCTAACAACCCCATGAAAAGCGTTTTATTTTACTTGATGTCAGTGTTTACTGTACAAAGTCACGTCTGGACTTGAACGTTACAGTCTCCAGTCTCAACGTCTACAATCTGATAAAGTATGTACAGTAGGCTGCTGTGTTGAATCATAGTCTTTCGCCCTTCCTTTAATTTCCATGCCACTGTAAGAGCAAAACAACTTGTGAAAATGTACAGGTATGCAGTATGCCATAATAACCCATTAAAACCCATTTTATAATGGGTATCACAGTATAAAAAAGAGATGCTGATTAAATAAATTAACTGCATATCAATACTTTCTGAAAAAGTAAAGTCAAGAAAAATCTCATGAAAATAATAATCTGAATAATCTAAAAAAAATGAATGTAAACATTTTTGACAAATGACCTCACATTAAATTGCATGTTTAGTTCAGAAATGACCAGTTATCATATAGGAAATTGATATATTTACTTAATATTTTACTTAAGTACGGTGGCCCAGTAGTGCACAACACAACGCACAGGACTAATTTCGTGTTGTGCTAATTTTGCTGTGTTGTGGCTTGTTTCTATTGTGTTGTGCTAATTTCATTGTGTTGCGTCTTATTACCATTGTGTTGTGCTAATTTTGTTGTGTTGCAACTTGTTTCCATTGTGTTGTGGCTTGTTTCCATTGTTTTGTTTCATTGTGTTGCAGCTTGTTTCCATTATATTGTGCTAATTTCATTGTGTTGCGTCTTATTTCCATTGTGTTGTGCTAATTTTGTTGTGTTGTGACTTGTTTCCATTGTTTTGTGACTTGTTTCCATTGTTTTGTTTCGTTGTGTCGCAGCTTGTTTCCGGTATGTTGTGCTAATTTCATTGTGTTGCGTCTTGTTTCCATTGTGTTGCACTAATTTCGGTGTGTTGCGACTTGTTTCTGTTGTGTTGTGACTTATTTCGTTGTGTTGCAGCTTGTTTCCGATGTGTGGTGCTAATTTCGTAGTGTTACATCTTGTTTCTGTTGTGTTGTGCTAATTTTGTTGTGCTGCGACTTGTTTCCGTTGTGTTGTGCTAATTTCATTGTGCTGTGAATTGGGTCTGTTGTGTTGCAACTTGTTTCCATTGTGTTGTGGCTTGTTTCCCGTTTTGTTTCGTTTCATTGTGTTGCGCTAATTTCGGTGTGTTGCGACTTGTTTCTGTTGTGTTGTGACTTATTTCCGTTGTGTTGTGCTAATTTTGTTGTGTTGCTGCTTGTTTCCATTGTGTTGTGTAGATTTTGTTGTGTTGTGCACTACTGGGCCATCCAACTTAAGTGTTTTTATGCAAGTAAAAACAAAAAGTCTCCTGTTTTAGCAAACAATAACTCAGGGAGATTTGGCGACTCTGGAAATGTGAGGTCAATTCAAGTGCATTGCATTGTGTGACACATATTGCACATTTTCTGAATGTAGAAGGTCACACAGGTATTGCATGCACACAGAAAATATGCATAGTGTGCAAAATGTACATACTGCAAAAATAGTATGAGTAGTATGGTATTTTGCTATTTGGAAATATACCCTCAGCTGGGGAGAAACACAGACACATTACATTTCCCCCTTGCTGCTCGGTGGCCTTCTGTCTGACTCTCTTGAGTGTGTGTGTGTGTGTGTGTGTGTGTGTGTGTGTCTGTGAGAGAGATAAAGAGAGAGTGAGGTCATCTTCATGTGCCTGCTGCCATGCAAATGAGCTATAGCTCAACAAAGAAACAATCCGTCACCAGCTTAAAATAACTCACTCTCCATTCATTTTACTCTAGTTTAGTTAACTCATTAGATTTTACATGACAGGGACAAAGAATGTCCATTACAATAAGCGTAGCCCATCTTGTCTCAACTCCATTTGAAATAAGAATGCACTAGACATACAGTTTGAAAAATAGCTGTATTTATTTATTTTTAATTATTTGTATTTTTTTCTTTACTTTTAGATAATTTACGCCAGTAATTGATTATGCTACTTGCTTTGCTAGCAATACCTTGCAGTAAGATTCATCCAAGCATGTCTATACTTGCTGAAGAAAGCTATACTTTAGTATTTACCTCATTCTATGTTAAATTTTTTATAAAAGAAAACACTGCAGTGTGTGATGTCTTATTTGGATCATTGCAGCTTCTGTAGAAATTGAGTGCTTAAAGTTTAGCATGACTGCCGCTTAATAACAAAAATCTCACAAACACAAATGTGTTTATAGAGTATTTTACAATGGCTTTGAACGTGGCTTAGCAGTGAGACTTAAGGACCGGAGCTATTGGTTTTATAATACCTATAACATTATATCATTAATGCTAAAAATGGTCAATTTAAAATTTCCCCTTATGCATTCAGTTAGCAACAGCTAAGCTCAGCCTTTTAAATTACTGATTGCAATATATTACCGAAGCTAAAAAAGTCAAATTAATATTTAATTCCCATTTTTTGTGTTTTCATTTAGCCTTCAGATAGCAAGCTAACAGCTTGGTCTTTTAAATTAAAAATCACATTATATCACTGAAGCTTAAAAAAAATTGTCTAATTAAACATTTACTGTAATTCCCCTTTTTTGTGTTTTCAGTTAGGCTTAGTAATCTAACATTTTAACCATTTAAATGACATTATATACCACCTAAGCTAAAAATTATAAAATATTTCCTTTATGTGTTTTCGATTAACAAGGTAGCAGCTTAGCCTAGCTTAGCCTTTTAAATGACATGATATCACTGAAGCTAAAAATGGTTAAAGCAAATATTTCTTTGCGTAAAAAATACATATTTCTTTGTGTTTTCAGTTAAATAGCTGGAGCTTAGACTTCTAGCTTAGCACAGTGGGTTAAGAAAATCTCTTTTGATTAGCTAGACAAGACATGAAGATTTTTCAGGCATTGAAAATAGGGGACAGGATAGAGTCATGGACGACAACTAAAGTCATTCCATCAGGTCTCATCCCAAATTCCTTGTACAGAAAAGTGACTATTTTAAAATGTCAGAAAATGTGCTGGAAAGATAACAATAGCTTTCAGTTTAGCATAAAACCTTGGGTTTGTTTTCGCTGGTCTATTTCTGTCATTCCCTGGAGACACCTCTCATCTCCTCTGTCCCCTTCAGGTGCTTGTCATTTTTATTTTGGATCTCCCGGACTGAGATGTTTCAGCTGCTGGAAACGTGTCCTGCCTCAACAAGAAACCTTGCTCATCTCCTTAATGTTACAGGCAGCTATACTGTACAGAGGCAGCCATTGTTTCCCATTATGCATAAACAGGTCAGCAGTGGGCCATAAACAATAGCTCATTGGCTGCTTCTTTGCATCCCCCACGCTTTCTGTATCACAGGAAGCATTGTTATTGGCAGGATAAATCTGTCGCACACACACACACAACTGTAAGTAATTGTGGTCACGCAGATTTATGGAGATGATGTCCTTGTGTCGTTTCTCTATTGTTATATCTCTAAGAGCTCTTTCACGAGTGACCTGACATCGACCAGCGCTTGTGGTCGCTTTAGAGCCATTAAAAAGAACCACAGAATTACACTCAATTAATCTGGGACATTAAACCCTAATTAAACATTACCTATCCTTGCTCTAACATTCACATGGTTTGAAAACAGAGCAACGCTTGGAAGACAGTCTTTCTGAAGTTTAGCGAAAACAACCATTTCCAACCATTTAGTGAAAACAAAAACGAGTTACGGCATTTGATTAGGTGACACAAACATGGACAGTGTTTCCTGAACTATGCAAATGAGCATATACGCATCACCTCAAAGCAATACCTCACGTTTACCACATTTTCATCTGTTCTCACTCCTTTAAAGGGGTGGTCAATCATTTTTACTAATTACTAAGTTGAAGTCTCATATGTATCAGATATATTCAGATATATATATAAAAAGCCGCCATATTGACATTAAATGACCAGCTGTGTCAATTGAGAACACTGAGAAAAAACAAAGCAGCAAATCAAAAATATACCTTTTTTTGCTTCACAGAAGAAAGCAAGTCAGGTTTGAAACAACATTAAAGTAAGTAAATAACAGAATTTTCATTTTTTGGATGAACTATCCCTTTAAAAGGTCTTCCTATTTTTTTTGTTTGTTCTGGTCACACTGTATTTTAAGGTCCAATTCTCACTATTAACAAACAAGTAACTATGACTTTTGCCTCAATAAACTCCTAATTTGCTGCTTATTAATAGTTAGTAAGGTCGTTGTTAAGTTTAGGTATTAGGATTAGGGATGTAGAATACTGTCATGCAGAATATGTGCTTTATAAGTATTAATAAACAGTCAATATGTTAATAATTATGCATGCTAATAAGCAACTATTTAATAGAGAGAATTGGTCCCTATACTAAAGTGTTACTTTTTTTTTTTCATAAACATCAAGACCACGCAAATACCCTTGTTTTGAGAGCACTTCTGATTACCAGTCTGAATATCAGTATGAGTCTCAGCAGTAAGGACACAGAGACAGTGATGACAGATTTTGTCCCCCCTGTGGCTCTAAACCATCTCTCTTCGCAGCCAGCCATCTGGCTTAGTTTCCATAGACACTTCCAGCCATTCAGCTGAGAGAGAAATATATGAGGAAAGGGACATTTGGGAAGAAAAAGAAACAGGGAATGATTTGTTAAAGGTCAATATTAGAGAGCCTGGCCACTGTGTGCTGTGTAAATATCTCAGTAAAACGTAAACCAGCCTTTATATTTGAGGAGAAATGTGTACTAACATGAAGGACGATTACTAAGATCACATTGAACTACAGTTCAAACATGCATTCCTAAAAGTGACACCATTAGGAGCTGGGTATTCAAGAAGGAAATGTCAACAAACACGCAAAATATAGGTACAGGAAACACATACAAAGACAGATATATACATGAGGGTTTAAACTGGTCCTGAATTCAAAAACACATGACAATAAGCCTTAATGTTGATGTAAATATCAATATTTATGTAAATATTGACTTTGTAAAAAGTCAAAGATCAGTGCTTCTCAACCAGGCGGATGAGGGCAAATTATAATAAAAACACTATTTTTTAGTTTATTTATTCTTATTACAAGAAAAGTACCAGAGGTACAAATGATATCGCCTGTAAAAGTTTTCTTGGTAGGAAAACATGGCTGTTGGTAGGAACCTGGCTGGGCTCAAAGACCATCTTGGGCCTGAAACAAACCTACTAACATGGATGATTAGCCATTTATATGGTTAATTACAGTTGAATAACCAAATGAAGAAACTATAACTGCCATAGTAGTGCAAATAAGGTCTAAAATCTAAGAGATTTAGTATGAATCTTCAACATTTCTGTCAAAATATAGACCACAAGACCACAAACTAAAGTCATGTTAAATGGTTATATTAAAGGTGTCATAGGTGATTGTCTTCAGAAACATTTTTTGTTATTCTGGTTGAAAGTCTCTTCACATCCTGATAGCAATCATTAAGTTAAGTGGTCTAAATGTATTTATCTGTATTTATATATTCTGTGGAAGGTGTAGGACCAAGAAATGTTCGTCCATCAAAAACGCTCGGTCCGAGCGTTTTAATTCTGTCTTTTCTACCTGTCTGTCAAAGTATGTATTTATGCATTACCTCTGCGCACCCTGTTCCGCGCAGACCTTGCGATACGTCATCAGCGCGTTCACGCACGCTTGCAGACACAGCGAGAATGGCAGACAAACATCAACAACCTGATCTTCTTTCTGGTATTGTAGTACTTTTACTAGCTATAAAGTTTTCTGACCGGTGAATGACACATGATGTAGCCCAGCGGTTCCCAATTCCAGTCCTCGCGCTCCCCGCTCTGCATATTATTTTGCTTAGTCTCATTTAGTTAACACACCTGAATCAGATAACCAGCTCATTAGAAGAGAGCTACGTGCATGAACTCTGTTCCGATTGACATGCTCACTACACAGTGTTCATTGCACCCTACTCCCTGAGCAATGGAAAATCCGTTGAAGTTTATTTCACTTTGGAACATTCACTCATGGATTTGCGCTGCGCAGCGTCTTGACACACAGAGGAAACTTACTAGAGAGTGTGACATAATATACCTCTGTAAATAAATACAATTTAAATTCACGTCTCGCACACTTTAATGCCCTTTGTATGGAACATATACGCTCGCTTTGAACTGGAATCATGGTGGAATATCTGGTGATGTCCACTTCGCAGGGCACTTATGACTTACGGTCGAACAGAACAAACGTTGGACGTGATAAGATATATATATGAAATGTGCAGAGCGGGGAGGGCGCGAGGACTGTAATTGGAAACCGTTAATGTAGCCTATTGTAGTAATTTAATGTTGTCTCTGGTATTCTGCTCTTTGAGCGTATGTGCGTTCAGGGGGCGTGGCTTTGGACGGCGATTGCAGGGGGGGCGGGACGTTCGCTTTCAGTGCTATCAGGCTAAAGTTAGCATTTTCCGAGATCTCCCACTACACCTTTAAGTGAATAAACCTGTATTTAAGCTACTTTTCATTGCATTTATTTTCTTCATCTGTATCTTTAAAAAGCTTGTCTATACTCCTAGAGATATGAACAGCATTAGCGTGTACTGTAAACCTCCCAGTAGCCTTGTAGCTAACACCAACAATCATTTACAAAACAGAAGGATGACAAATAGAATGACGAGGAGGCGTGACAAGAGTACAGTTTTATAAATTGTCTCTGGTCAATGAAACGGAAAATTGACCGGCAAGTCATGTTTACAGTCAGTATCCTTGACTACGCTCAGGTAGTTATGAATAATCACGTAGCATAGACTCTGAGGCTAAAAATAGCATCAGGTGCGTGTAGGTCCTGTGGTATCACTCAGAAAAGAAAAAAAATACCTTAAAAGGAAGCAATACATTGAATTCAGTGGAAAAAAGAGGTCATATGAGTTTCGAGTGGTCGAGCCAGTCAACTAGGTCAAGATATGGTTTGGAACAGGGCTAACCAGCTCAACCAGATCCTCAAAGTAGGCCTGGTGGTCTACCAGGTACACCAAGATAAATCGACCATGGTCCCAACAACTGATTAACCGCTTTAAACCAGCTTGAACCAGCAGAAGCTGGTTATAGTTGGAGTTTCCATTTTCATTCTGACAAATTTAACACCAGCTACTGTTTGAATAGGAGACACAAAGATGTGGCATGAACACTAGCATCAATATTTTGAATGGCATTCAATTTTGGTAGCCTTTAGCGGCGAGCTAAAGAAGCTTGACAACCTTTTATACAGACTTTTATGGATGAGTTTTAAAGGTGTTGCATTATCCTGTCATACTTGGTTTAGACTTGATACAACAGCCTCATTTTGGTTTGTGAGTTATTAAATAAGGTGTAGACTGACTAAAGTCTATTCTCACTTATGTGAGGCCCTAAAACTGAAGGCTCAAAATAGCTAATTCCAATGAGTGAAACAGGGCCATTCCCACAAATGTCCCTCTAGATCCCTCAGAGCCTCAAATGTGAGCACATTTTTGGCTCACTAGAGACATATGTCCAAGTTTAATCATACACTGTTTCATTCTAGCTGTTAGTTAACAAGCCTTAAAACAGGTAAACTCAAAGTATACAGGAAATGTGTGTAAAAAAAATCTCTAGAAGTGAGTTTATTGCATGGGCACCGGCTTAGAAAAAGTGTCACAACCAATAAAACATGTTGCATGATGATTCAGACATGAGATTTGACCATAGGAGTCAAGCTTGGGTACAGGAGTCCTCAAAGTGAATGAATAATGCAGAAAGAGGCTCACTTATATAATTCATGGGAATGTAATATAGGAATGTAATATATTACTGGAAGTAGGGCTGCACGATATTGGAAAAAAACTCACATTGCAATATTTTGTTTTTCTGTGATATATATTGCGATATGAAAAAAAACAAAAACAAAAACAAAAAAAAACAAACAAAAAAAAAACACCAGATGACTTGAATAGCTCTATTCGGAAAAAAAAATAATAATAATAATGATTGGGGTGATTCTGTAGGTGAGTAAATCAGCATAGGAAATAAACAAATTACAAGCATAGATAAATATAATAGAACAAAGATACAAATGAAATAAACAGTGCTTTATATTTTTAAGGCAAGTCTAACAGTATTCAGGTACAGAAATTTAATAATCAAATGTAAAATAACACTGCATAGTCTTCATTGTATAAATTAAATCTAATAAATCTGTTAAAGCTACAAAAGTGAATTTTCTGTTTTGTTGTTTGCTTATGACGCAGAAAGTTACAGGGACACTACTGTTATTGTCATCCTCTTTCTTTCTCAACTGTTTACCTTCACCTAAGACATAAGCAACTGTTTTTTACAAGGATACTTGCAGATACATGCATTTTGACAGTTTCGCGCATGTGTGTCATTTCAGGCACAAATAGTAGCGGAAGTGAATGGAATTCAGTGTTCATCTGAGTGGCTCTCACCGTGTCTACACTGGACGCGGGTAGCGCGACGCGACAAAATACAATAGAACCCATTATAATCAGTGATGCTGTGTGACTGACTACACTGCATGCAGCGCGACACGACAAATCCCCGGCAGTAAACTGATGCCTCATTCTATATATATGACGTACTGACACAGAGTTCAAATGATTGGCAACGGTCGCTTTGTCGCGTCCAGTGCAGACAGACTTTGGGGCCGTTCACATGCCTTGCCTAAAAACGCATGGAAAACGCCCACCATGCCGCTTTCTCCTCCTTTCCAAAGCGCTTGGGTGCTTGTGCTTTCGTGGCATCTGCCGTTGCTAAGCAACCGTGACCTGCGCTCTCCTCGACGACGCAGAAGTTTCAAAGAATAATGGATTTCCAGCACTGAAAATTGCTTGCAGTAGCTCTGGTACTAAATATATTTCAAAATGGATATCTCTTTACAGCTGTCGCGTCCCGTGTAGATGCGTATCTGTGTGTGAGCAAAGAAAATGATCAGTATAAATATAACAATCAATCAGTATAGGCCTACTAAACATCGCACATCCTGCGATGTGACTATCTCGGATGCGCACATCGCGATATCAATGCTGAAACGATATATCGTGCAGCCCTAACTGGTAGTATAAAAAGGGAGGTTATGCACTCATTTGAGCTCCTCAGTTAAAAAGGAAGACACACACAATCACTTCAAAGCACTCAAATGGTAATCAATATCAGTGCAATAAGCGATACTAAAACTAAATCTGTGGCACTGCCAGTCAGGTTTAATGATGACAAAGAGCCTTGGCAGAGATTCCTGGCAAAGATGAAAGAAATGCAAGACACTGATTCTTCCTGTGTTCTTCCAAGAGCTCTGAATTTCAAACAGAATACTGCACAGAATCACAGCAAAACACATGGAATAGGAAGACTGCTCTATTCAGACAATTTTAGGTTGCAGGGAAGAAAAAAAAAAAAAAAAAAAAAAAAAAAAAAAAGTAAATAAGGCTGTAACTTTTACATTCAAAATAGGAACTAAAAATAGAAAGCAGCAACAAATATTGAATCTGAATTGAACATTTTGGGCCAGATTTACTAACAGCTTGTGCCAACAAAAACCATCTTTTGGTGTTAAAATAGTACTGTCAGGATTCACTAAAGACGCGCAGTGAAGAATTAGCCCTGAAAAGGCATGGACAGTTATTTTTGCGCCTGATCGTATTGAATATGCATTTGTAGGAGTTTCCCTTTCAGACGCAAAATTTATGGGAGGAGAGTATTAAAATTAATCACGCAACGCGGTTCACTAACGTTTGCACTCATCAAATTACTGGTATTTGCGCCATTATTTAACGACCAAAAACGCATGTCTTAAAGCAGGCGCTAATTTGCGCTGCTCTTGGTAGATTGCGCTGGTCGTTACGGAAATGATCTGGCTGCGTCTCTGTTCTTTAATGTGTGCATTGTTAGTAAATCACACACAGAATTTCCCCTCCCATCAGCGCTTTTATGGAATTGCGCTCTAACACTAATTTGTAATGGGTTGAACAGTGGTAAAACAAGCACATTTCCTAGCTATTATAGCAAGTAGCATGTTTAAAAAAAACATTATTAAATTATATATATATATATATATATATACACACACACACACATATATAAAAAAAATGCATATACAAAAAAAACATTGTAATACCGTGGTACTTTTTGGTAGTTTTTTTGTGCAAGGTTTTTGAACTAATACACTACCTACTTTTGAACTGAATTAACAAAAACAACCTGCAGAGAGAAATAAAAAAAAAAAAAAAAAAAAAAAAAAAAAACTTACCAAACTATAAATTCAAAAATGCAGCATGGCCAAACAAATTCAATTAGTCTTGGTCTTTTTTTCTTTCGAGGCCTTTCACAATATATGCACAAAAATAGAAAAAGTCCCAAGGACATGAAGCCCGACACATCCACACTTTAAAACAAATGTCTTTTATTTGCTGAGCTACTCTTTTTAACTACACCCTACAACAAAACTGTCTCAAATGTGCTTATGTTTTATGATACAGCAGCTGCTCCATTAACAAAGCAGGGGGTAAACAAGACTTGTTCCATTTGACTACATGTCACTGCTTTGCTTGGGCCTCACGATTTGGTATCCAAGCAACCGACCGTTCAACAGAGCGCAACTTCGCCAAAGGGAGGCAGATCGGCTTTGAGGAGGGACATTAAACTCCTCTGACAGCTCCTGTGGCATTGTGGTATGCTGTTCTTTTGAGACTGCTAGTCTGACAGGCATGATTTTACACAGATCTCAATCTCCCATCACCCTCATAGGAACTTCAGGGCCCAGTTATGGAGCAAGTAACCAGTTCTGTGGCTGGTTGCATAAACTACTTAGACAAGTCTTAAAAGTTATCTATTTTTATCTATTTTTCTGAAATCTATTTAATCTATTTTTCTGAAAGACTGGTCATAACTTTTTTAAATCAGTTACATAAAAAGTAGTGCTGTCAAAATTAGCGTGTTAACGCAGGCAATTAATTTTTCCAGTTTAATGCATTAAAAATATTTAACACAGGGGTGGAGCTAGGGTTGGCCACCCTACTCACAACTTCTGCTTCTGTCTCGTTTTTTCCTTCACAAGAATTGTTTATTTAGATGCAGAACGTCTTTACGACCACATCAAACGGGAAACTTTTCAGACACGCACTTTGCCACTTCGCCTCAGCGATAGGCGCTAGTCAAACAAGTGCAAAAAACGGTACAGGTGACGAGGAGCTTCAGTAGAACAACAGTGAACTGCGGTCAGATGAGATGTTGTCAGGCCATATGTCAGTAAAAATGATTTTTCCTGTCCTGTCAGCTGTTATACTGTGCTCACAGCGCGTGCTCTTCAATTGACCGTTCGCAAAGAGCTTGATTGACAGGCGATCTGACCAATCAGAACGCAGAGATTATGTGCCGCCGCTGCTATCCGCCATCTTGCCCGACAGCTACTACAGGTCTCCATAGAAATACATGTTAAAACGGGGTAAAAAAGATCGACTGAATTGAAACTTTTTCAATATAACTAAATATAAATATGTGCGGAGGGTTAAGATGTGCTGTTGTTGGTTGCCACGGTAACGGTAATAAGCTAAGTTATTCTTTAAAGTACTTGTTTTTGCGTACCAGAAAATCCAGCAAAGCATGTCCGGGCGCTGTATGCATATTTGGGCGCTTAAGTTAAATACTGAGTGTTAAATAAAAAAATAATATGTTAAACCATGTGCACTTATCATTCTGTGGACAAAATCCCGTGAACTCCGCCCTGATCGGGAGCTGTATATATGTGCGCTCATCTGTTTTCAATGCGGCGTCGCTTCATGTCATCTTCCCACTCAGTAAACTATGACAGGTCCTTTACTGCAAAAAGACGGTCACTGCGACACTCTAAAGTGATGAAACTATGGCGCTATGTGCTTTTTAAAACCATTTTCATAGGTTTCACGTTATATTGTCGGCTCGGAAAATATGTAAATGTAAATGCGCATGCCCAGTAGCCGCAGCTGTAGCCTTAACCACAAATCAGACAGGAGAGCAGATTAACTTCGGTGGACTTAAACTTGAAAAATGGTCTGTTCCGCGGTTGAAATAAAACACTTTCTGATGTTTATTCATGTTTATTTCGTGCTTTAAGTAAATATGAAAAGACGATCGGTTCACGTGTTTGAACTGATCAATACAGCGATCTGTCACGACATTGAAGAAAGCCACAAAACGGTATTTATTGTTTTAATTTTTAAAATGACACAGTTTAAAAGCTGAGGGTCCTGAGACCTTGTTTCACATCAGAAGCAACCTGCTCTGTCTTCTCTGTCGGTGTTTTGTCAGTTTCTTCTTTGCTCCGCGATGTATTTTTCACTGCTTGAGAACATGTGTGTAGTGTGAGAGCGGCATTGTTTGTCGGTCATGGCAACAGTAACTAAGGGTGGGCAGGTTTTGCGAACGGTCAATTGCATGCACAAATACAGTGGCGCACACTGTAGCCTGTTCATATTTCATATTAAAGCGCGAATGAAACTACAAGCACGCGTGTCAGATACATTCAGCAGCGGCGGCTCTTAAAGTAATAGCAGCCAAATAACCTAATAACCCAGCTTGTGTGATGCCTGTTAATCAAAGAACAAAAGAAAGATTTCATCAAAGAAATCAATAACTTTTGTAGCTTTAAGGATTCATCTATATTTAATTTAGAATTTAGTGTTTGATAACTTTATTCAATTTCTGTATATTTCCTACTTGCTGAAGGGCACAGGTAAATATGACATTTGTTATTATGGGTTTATGTGAAGACAGTTTTAAGTTCACTTAAATTCGAAGTTATTTTTTAAAGTCTAATAAATGTTAAAATTGATAGCTCTCAATTATATTGTAATGTTGAAGGGCTATAGGCAACGGTTAAATATAAAAATATAACAATTTCCTAGAAATATCAGTAGTATTGGTATCAATGATACTCGCCTTCAATCATAAAAAAAAGATGCTACTAAATATTGAAAACATACTGTCTTTATGATGTTTCTACATAAATTTGAAGACTGAATGTGAAATTATTGCAATATAAAAGTATATTTAAGAACTTTAATGTTAGGTGGGATCAATCACGATTAATCGCGATTAATTTCAGAAACTAATAAAAACATAGATTGGTCTAATTTCAATCCGAAAAGTAAGAGTAAAAATGTAAGACTGATGACCTAACTGCTAGTTAGTCAAATGATTTATTAAAAGTTCTTAAAAGTTATGTCTGTAATGATGCCTGCTAGAATATGGGTACTTTATCACCTTCTCACACAGACTTGGAGAGCAGCTCCAGCACAGTTGCGTCATGTTTTAGTAGACATCATAAATAAGAAGATAGGTAATGAAGAACAGAACTGTTCCAGACACACTTGGTCTTAAGTCAGAGTTTATCCACAGTGCATCAATGATAATCTGTATCGGCAAACACAGACATTCAGTAAACCATAATCATGCACACATAATTACAGGATAAAAGATATGGATGCATCAAAATAGAATTTATGATAACAGATTACCAAACAGCTTGTTATCGTCAATACCAATAAACTTTTTTTTTAACTTGTAATCATTTCAAATGAAGTAGCCATTTAATTAGCTAATTAATTAACAAAACACAATATAGTCACACATTTTAATAAATGTGACAAGAAAGATGTTGTTTAAAAAAAATGTAAATATGGAACTTAACTACTGCTTTCAAAACTGCTGACAAACAAAGTGTATAATCATAAAAGTCTAAAATACAACCATATTTATTCACTTGCAAACCAATGTATTTGTTGTAGAGCTGTTAAGATTTTCATTACATGATAATGATAGTATCGCAACATCTATAGATATTTCAGGGGAATTTTATAGGCATCCCAGATAAGATTGCTTCTTTTTTCCGTTTTATAAAAAGGTGGCAAACAGTGTATGCAATATCGCCACTTACTATATTGGAGTGTCAAACAGACCTTGTTGCCGGTGCTGGATTTATTTACAGTTTTATTATATGTGTAGCATTAACATATAAATATTTCATTGTCAATTTCATATTGTTAATTTGCGATCAAAAAACACCGGAGTGCTGCAGAATTAATGGTCTTGAAAATTTTTAGAAGTTGAACTACTTTTAACACAGCGCTCATGACGTGAGGCACAAAAAAAACAGCAATAAATGACTTACATCTGCCAATTAAACAATTAAAATAAGAAGCAGGAATGTGAGAAACATCACATCAACAGCCTCCAATATATCAACATGTTTTATTATTCGCGAAACAATGAATACGGTAAATTAAATATTGTTACAGCAGATGATTCATATTGAAACAAGCTCAAACAAAGCATGCTCTTACGCATGCTAAAAGACAATGACGCAAAAAAGTAAAAACTTACTTCTAGCTATTGTTACACACTGCCAATATACTGTGCGCCACTAGTTAAAGAACTTAGAGAAAAATTGGAAATCAAAGGTAAGAATTATGCAGAAATCTGCTTCAAGGAACAAGCCTGTCAAGTCAGGCCTGCCAAACCTGCGTGTGGCACCTGTCGTTTCTCATGGGAATCTACTCGGTACTTCATTTTACACCTGTGTGACTCTCCAACATCTCCAATGCACATATAATAGCTTGCCAGCAGACGCCTCCTCATCTCTGCTCCTGGGCTGAATGTATTTCTTCCATATTTCCTGATTCACTTGGCAATCCATCTCTAAAATAGGTCCCGGCAAGGCAGCAAATCCAACTTCACTTGCAGGCAAAGATAAGAGGCTAGTGTGCCAGAAGTGTTCCCAAGATAAGCCACATTTCTTCCAGAGCTTTGCTCAAGCTAACCTCCAAGCGACAAGTTCAGCATCATTCATGATACTTTCCATATTCACTTCTATTCAGTCCTCAAATTTACAATCTACAGTCACTCATGTTTGCTTTACTAAACAAAACAAGGAGCTCATGCTAATATAATGACATATGGAAAATGCATTTAACATGAACAACCACATATAAAAACCCTTTGTGTTTATTTTCTTTCCTTTCTCCAGGCTATTCTGTACAATGAGGACACTGGGAAAAATATCAAACCAACATGCCTCCTTGTCCTTGGAAGATAAGTCACCACGCTATTGTATATTTGAAGGTTTCCAGGGCATTGAAGTGATTATGATATTTTGGGTGTTTTTTAGCATGTTTGCTATGTTAGATATTGGCTTACCAGCCAAAAAGAAATGCCTACTCCCGATTTATTTTTATGATATGGCTCAGGTCCCTACTAAGGGATTGTTTCAACAGATTTTATATCTACTAAGCAGTCTGAACACTGCTTGGTAACATTTATTCACATTTCAATTTCTGAAAGAGTCTTCATCTCAACCTCCCAAATTTAGGTCTACAGTTAAACTATTTTCACAAATTTCCACAACCGCTGAAGCAAATGTTGATTAACTCCAAATTACATTATCCAAAATAATGATACTTTGTTCATTGGTTCACTTGGTAAAGACACAAAATAAAGACAACAGAAGCAGGTCGCCTTCTAAAATTCATCCACACGGAGGAACATAGAGAGATTGAAAACAGAGAGCAGCAGAGGCGGGAATAGCCTGTCTGCTCTAGTTGAACATCAAACGTGGCTTTTCCAGCCAGACTTCGCCTGAACATCCGTTGAGAAGAGAAAGAGAGACTCTAAACAATACCCGGATAACATACTGAATCATTAACCAGTGGACACTTTGATTTTTTTATAAGGCCATGGGAGTTGAGGAGCAGTCAGATTCAAAAGCTGAACAAATAAAAATAATGTACAAAGGACGTTGCTTGTGGCTACACCACACGTGTTGACGACAACCACATTCCCTCATGTTGTATGTCTAGGAATGTACTTACACAACTGCATACTTACAGAACATAGTTCCTCAACTGTTGAGAAGCAAGTCCATCATCACATGCAGTGCATACTAGGAAAGCTAGTGAGAGAGAGGGTGAGCACATGAGTTAGTTGTGACTTCCCATGACATCTTCTGACTTTTGTGTTGAGGAGCTTTTACTAGGAACTCAAACAAACACATTTAAAATCTCCAAAAAGCAAAACAATGAAAGTCAAACAGAAATAACAGAAGAAAAATACGGAATAGCTTTAGGGCAGCACAAGGACGGTTCATGTGACACTGCTGAAAATGTGATTTTGGCATCACAGGAATAAATTTCATTTTAAAATACATTCATGTGAAATAATATTTCACAATATTACTGTTTTTACTGTATTTTGATTAAACAAGGAGCATCTCAAATGCACATGCTGTACTGTCCTTTGTCCTCCTGTATAAACCTGTAGCTGCAGAATGGAGCACAAAGCAGCATCTCCTGCTTTCAAACACTTCACCACAAACAAAAGACTCCTGTCACCGGCAGCAGGCTTCGGCTACATCCCTTTATGTTCATCCAACAATCACAGCTTCCTTGGTCAGCTATAAATAAACCACCATTCAAGCCTGGCCTGCATGACAAACGGCTGCCATTCACCCCACCTCAAACAGAATACAAAAGTAGCCAAACAGCTAGCCAATACAAAGGCAATGCAAAAATCAAAGTGCAAGTGACATTTTGACACCTCATTTTGGAAGCCAATCAAAAAGTGAAGCTTGTTGAAACGAGAAAAGGATGTAAACACCCACCAAGAACATCAATTGTAGGGCCCTACGAAATCTGTTTATTTTTTCCAAAATTCAATTTTTTCCGTTTTCATTTTTCTGGATTCTGCTTTTTTCTGTCTCTGATTTAATGGCTGTTTTAAAAGCATTTAAAATTAATTGAAACCATGAAATGTACACAATTGAACAGCAATTTTAACAAAAATTACATTTGAAATAGGTTTTTGAGTTTTTCTTCTCAAATTTAGTTTTATTTTTACCAAATTCTGTTTTTTTTTCCATTAATTTTCTGCATTTCACTTTAATGGTTTTATTAAATTTTAATAATCAAAAGCATCTCTGAGTGATTAATTTTATTTAAAAAAAACTAATTTATTATTATTTTATTTCTTCTTTTAAGAAATACTGTGTTGTGTATTTACATTTTTCTGATAAATAAATTCTGGTAAATAATTTTTCCGGTAAATAGTCCTTAATGTTTTAATAATAATTTTAGTAGTAGTAGTAGTAGTAGTTCTATCATTACATTAAGTAATATATTTCTGTCACAGTTTCTTCAAGTTAAAGCGAACTTTTATTTTGACGAGTTGTGAAGACCTTTAAGTTTCTCTTTGTATATGATATGACAATAGCTTTTCTCAAAAGAAACTGTAAAATACTCATTAAGTGACTCTCAGAGCAGTTCTAGCGATTATGTTTATGCGTTCATATACTCAAACACCACGAGCGTCAAGCACGCTTCATTATGTGCATAGTAAACGAAACTGTGTGTCTGCACACAGAGACACGAAAAACATGCAGGATTCATATTTAAATAGTACTTTTGCGGCTTAATATTCACAGACACTAGTCCATATCGTGTTTTGATTTAAGTGTTCTGACCTACTTTTGATTTATTCATCCAAAATTTGGCAAATTCCTTGACATTCTGCGTTATACAATAAATTCCATTTTTATGACTGGATTCTGCAATTCCGTCCGCATTTTCCACATCGCGGAAATCATAGGGCCCTACAATTACAATATTACTGTTGTGTTTCTGAGGAAATAAGGAAGATGAAGCGAGAAGAACAAGACCACACTAACTAGTAGATCACACTTATTAACTAGTAAAGTTACTAGTTACATGTAATATTAGACGTAATATATCACCAAGAAATTCCTAACTATTGACTTTGGAACGATGAAACCAGAAGTTCAAAAATGCTTACTCATTTCCGGGTTTTAGGACTCATTCCTTTGGCGTTCTGCACTCTGTTGACTCAGTTTTTTTTCTGTCTTACTCAGCTTGGATCTCAGCTCCACCGATTTAAATGACCATTAATGCCTCCATTTACCAGTTTTCTTCATAGCTGTCTGCAATTCTATGATCCATCTGGGACAAAGAGCATCTGCTAGAGAAGACTAAGGCACGCTGATTCAGACACAATTCTCCATGCGTGTACTTTCAGCAGTTGGACTTCAACCAAGTTTTACCACCTTATAATGAGCCTGCAAAAGAAAAGGGCTAAACATAATGTGTTCCCGCTAAATCAGACCATGCATTCAGAAAGGGGCATCCTGACAATCCCACCTTACAAGCTGTAATGACTTACAATCGGTTTCTAAAAGTTCTGGTTGCTAGGATACATCGCTGCCACAGAGGCTGGAAATGAGACTGACAGCAAGTCACGGAGAAAGAAAAGCGACTGAAATGAGATCAATTTCCTTTTCATATCAGCCATGAATCATGACACGCACCAGTCCAAAATAACATCACACCTGAGCATTGTCAGCAACAGATGCCATCTGGAAGAAGCCAAAAGATGCTGTCTGGTCTTAAAGAGACAGAAAATTGCTTCAAGACGGTCTGTTAGCATTGCTTTTGACTGGGGGTTTAGACCAGGGTAGGGTTGCACCAGCTGTTTGTAAGTTCTTTCTTAAATTGGAATACTAGAGGCTTAGTAACTACTAGCTACTTTGTAACTAAATTTGTAATTAATTTGGTTGCACCATTTGTTCTTAAAGGGACAGTTCACCCAAAAATACTGCCATCATTTACTCACCCTCAAGTTATTCTAAAACTCTATGAGCTTGAAATCTTCTGAAAACAAAAGAAGATATTTTGAAGAATGTTGTTAATCAAACAGTTGACGGTAGCCATTGACTCCCATAGTGTTTTTTTTTTCCATAATATGGAAGTCAATGGCTTCTGACAACTTGATGGGTTACCAACATTCTTCAAAATATCATTTTTGGGTGAGCTATCTCTTTAAGGCAGATGCACAGTTGCATAATATTACGTTTACCTTTAATGATCCAATAGCAGCCTTCAAATTTGTGAGTAGTAGAAAGTTGTGGAAATGCTGTGAATTTCAGTTTATCCTGTTAAGGTTGAATCTAACTTATTTTGCCTCATGTAACTAAAGCCTGGAATACACTACAAGATTTTTGCCCCGATTTTACAGTCTGAACAAGCTGACTCTAGTTGAGTAAAGTCAGAGCCAGTCTGCAGATTACAGCCGGCAGATTCCACAGAAAATCACGTAGTGTATGATGGTCACAGACTTCGATTTTTTAGCTCCAGACTTTGTTTCTATCCAGTCGGAGGATATTAAACATGTTTGATATTTTCAGCCGATTTTAGAACACATATGTTTTCATTTGTCATGCGTCTCCTAGCAACAGGGTGCAAGTTTCTGCATGAGTTCGTTGTGATCGGAACAAGTTTAAAGTCTGGTAGTGTATGATCTTCAGTCGCGTAGTGTATGATGCCCAGTTTTCCTTTGTCACTGTTTACAAAGTCGGTAAGTGTATGATGCCTAGAGTTTTAAAAATCTGCTCAGATTTTAAAAGTCGTGTAGTGTATTCCAGCCTTTACGGTAAAGATAAATTTTCACTGAAATATACTTAATCATAAAAAAAAAGTATCATCATTAAAGTTTGTCAGGTAAAACAAGAGTTTATTGATGCAATTCAAATCAATCTGCTGTTTTATTTCAACCATTACTACTGGTCAGACAGTTCCCCAAACATTTATACACAGAGTTACATTTCAACTAAGTTTAACGGGATAGTTCACCCAAAATGTTAAAATTCTGTCATCATTTAATCACCCTCATGTCGTTCCACACCTATATGAGTGTCTTTCCTCTGCTGAACACAAAAGAAGATATTTTGAAGAATGTGCATAACCAAACAGTTGACGGTAGCCATTGCCTTCCGTAGTATGGAAAAATATATTATGGAAGTAAATGGCTAGCAGTTTGTAAGTTATAACTTAATGCCAATTTACATCATGCTTGTACTGCTCCAGAGAAATGTTATCATCACTAAACAATTGCTTTTGAAACCAAGTCAACAGACCCTACAAGACAATAATACAATAATGGTTATTTCCTGCTCCCAATAGTTACTGCTGATTGCCTACCAATGACAGGGAAAGAACTCTTCAAGTACATCCTTAAATTTAGGCCTGTGCTGAGAGGTTGTGACGAGTAAGATGTTGTCATTACTCATACAACCAGAAACTGGAGAACCCTAAACATCATCAAATCATTCCTGTTCTTGTTGAGCAAGCAGATTCATTGTCTTTAGCCACTCTGGATGATGTCCCTGAAGGCCACTGTGAAGTTATTTAGGACAGCCATTCCTGTAAGCACAGTCCGAGTGTTACTTTAACATACTCTAGAATGCCACATACATGTGTGTCTGATTAGTCAAAAATTCTAAACATCTTATTCTGTATTGCAGAGGAGAAAGTAAGTCATACAGGTTTGGAATAACGTGAGGTGAACTAGGCCTATCTCTTTAAAAGTGCTGAACAATAACAAACAAGAGAAAAATCCAGAACTGGCACGCTATGGCAAAGTGCAAGAGCCATAATTATCTCCCTCTTATGTAAGGCGTCATATCTGGTTGACGAAATCAGCAGGACTGACAGTAAAATATATGGCTTTGTCTCGTAATGGATGATTTCGGTGACAGCCCTGGAAGACACATATAGGAGGGAGCCAGAAACAGCAAGGTTCAATTCTAGGTACATGAAAGTTCTACATCCTCCGAGAAATTACATCAGATGCATGTAGATTCCTAACAGGTAATGAGATGAATTCGTTTATGTAACTGCTAGAGTTATTTAGAAACAGTTCTATTAAACACACACAGAGAATCTGCAAATTCAGTGTTGTTTTAGTATTATTAATGTGCTATATAGTATTTAAATTAATAATATTTTGAATTTACTTTTATTTTTATATTTTATTTCAATGAGTAATTTTATGTTTTTGTCATTATCAGCTTCCTTATATTTCTATTTTTTTATTTCAGTTTTAGTAATTTTAGCACTTCAACTTAAACCAATTTTTAGACATACTGCAACCAATCCATTCCACTGTTGAAAAAAAAAGGAAAAAAAAAAAAAAAGGAAAAAAAAAAAAAAAAAAAAAGTACAACACTTTAGTACCAAACTCCCAAAGGCAGAACTCAAGCAGAGGCAACTGGTCCCAAGAGAGTGCCCATTTAGAGAGAAAGAGGGTGGGCATATACCTCCTCTGAGAAATCAGGGCTGCACCTCACGCTCCTGCTGTGCTCACTGGGGTGAGCGACAAGAGACCTGTGTGCTTCCTTTATTACAAACTGCTACAAAAACATATGCACCTGCCTTTCAACAGGTAGTGAGTGGAGAAACCAGTGAGACTTGGACTCTAGAGTCTTTAACCAGGAGCTCAAACTTTGAAGTAGCTCTGCTATTTCTTCCAGTGCAAATACACATCTTTCTATGTAAATTAGGATTATTTAGTCACAAAACTCTTCACTATTTGACTTCCTGAAAGTGTGTGTAGTTGTCATTCTTAGTGTGAACGGGCCTTTAGCATTTTAACTAGTCTTTTAAATGACTTTGATATGAGATTGGGCTGCTCTAAGAAGCGTCATTTCAAGTGTGAACTAGTGATGTACTAACAAATGAATGGAACATAGTCCATTTGAAATCTTTGGCCACACATTATATAAGTCCTCCATCTGGCAATCATCAACCTTTGAAGATCAACCAGAATATTCAAAAAAGGCACTGCCTCAAAGTGATCTTGAGAGGAGCTGTTTTATGTAGAACACAGAATTAGTCATCGGTTTAAAGACCGGCTGTTGCCAATCATAACCTTAGAAGTGGTCTATGACTTCGATAACCATCATAAAGTGTTTTTAACGTCAAAGAGTGTAATTTCTGCCCCACTAACATCATTAAATGGGAAAAAAAATCCAAAAGCTTTCAAAAAGGTTTCCCCAAACACTCCCTCTGTCTGCTATCGGTTAGCCAAACGGATAGCCACGCCCTAAACTCACACTATTGGTTGATTCATTGTTGCTGTTGCCAGGCTGGTTGAACTGCTGAAAGAAACGGAGCAAAGTTTCAAAAAGAGTCACTATGTTTACACTTTTCCATGTAAATTAACCTATAGGTGACTCTATATATTACACTGGTATTTGTATTGTAAAATATAACACACTTCACCCTTAAAGGGATAGTTCACCCAAAAATGAAACTGTACCAATGTTATTTAATTAAAATATCTTATTTTGTAGTTTCCCAGAAGAAAGAAAGTCATGAAGGTTTTAACCAACATGAGTGTGAGTAAATGAGGACAGAGTTTTCATTTTTGGGTGAACTATCCATTTAACTATAGTGTTGTAAAATGCAAACCAGGAAACCAAGGGCTTTAGGCCCTATGGAGCCGATATTCTCGCAACTGACTGGGAAGTGCCCTTAGTGATGAGGCTATTTTAACTGCAATGGTTTCAAATCATACACTGTCATGTTACGGCACAAAATTTTGAGCCCAGCCTAGCAACCCACATCTAACATAATCAGAAACAGATCTATATGGCTTCACTCCTGTGTTGGCTAAAGCTCAGAACGTAGTAATCCTGACAGCTCGTTTCATGATGTGCTCGGGCGGAGTTATTGATTCCTGTCGCATTAACAGGAGTTCTGGAGTGGACTCGTATCGGGAGAGGGTTTGAAGGCTTGACGCCTGCCAAAATCTCATTCAAAAAAGCTGGTGAAGAAGCATGCCAATGACAGAGCAAAGGGCACTAAAGCTGCGGACATAACCAAATGGACTTACAGATCAAAAACCACCTTGTTTGCTTAGATTTCCATCCTCGATTTATCTTGATGACTACAGGTTAATGTTTTAAGGTATGTTGCTATTAAAGTAATAGTTCACAAAAAGAAAATTTGCTGAAAATGTACTCACCCACAGGCAATCCAAGATGTAGATAAGATGTAGATGTTTCCTCATCAGAAAGATTTGGAGAAATTTAGCATTACACCACTTGCTCACCAAAGGATCCTCTGCAGTGAATGGGTGCCGTCAGAATGAGAGTCCAAACAGCTGATAAAACACATCAATAATCCACAAGTAATCCACATGACTCCATTAATTAATGTCTTGTGAAGTGAAAAGATGGGTGTTCGTAAAAAAAACTAATCCATCACTAAGATTATGTCCTTATAATCCATCATTATATTGCTTTCTCCAGTGAAAAAGTCGTCTCATCTGAATCAGGAGAGAAATATGCACAGATCAAGCACTTTTTACAAGTGAAAACAGACCAGAACAGTTCTAAACAAATATGTTGCTGGGTTTTGATGTGAAAGGAGAACAAAAGATGGACTTTTTCACTGAAGGAAGCTTTGTTATAGATAACGGACTGATATTTTTGCAGTAGTTTAAAGTTAAACCACCTTAATGATGGATTTGTTTCTTAAAAACATTCAGATTTTGATTTCACAAGACATTATTTAATGGACTGGACTTGTGTGGATTATTGTGATGTTTTTATCATCTGTTTGGACTCATTCCGACGGCACCCATTCACTGAAGAGGTTCCACTGGTGAGCAAGTGATGTAATGAATAAATGTCTTCAAATCTGTTCCGATTTACATTTGGATGACCTGAGGGGGAGTAAATTTTCTTTTCTAGGTTAACTATTATTAACACTCTCACTGCTGGGTCCCACACCCATAAAAGATATTTAACATATGTAAAAAAAATAAAGAAGTTGAACAGGTGGGCATTTCAAAAGAAATGCAAGAATGTCTACACTCCAAAACGACTGCATTTCTTGACTCATTCTTGCCCAGGCTTGCATTACGAGACGGGCAGCACCAGCTAAAGAGGTCAAAGAAGCTGAACAGTACAATATATGTGCAGAGGCAAATGCTCTGAAGTCGGAATAAAGCAAGATTAATGATGTAATATCTGAACATATAAGTGACTGGCAGAGCTGAAATTGATAAAGGTCTTGCCAACATGTCTGGTGTATTTGCTCTATGATTACTGATTCAATGTCCCAGTAAACAAACTGAACGATAAGCTGCTTCCATCAAGAAAATTTCTGCACGATCAGCAATGTGAATGATAGTTCAGGCTGTAAGAAACTATAGTCTGCCTCGACCCAGATTCCACTCCACAATATGTGTTTGATCATGCTCATTTCCCAAAATGGCTTAATTATTAAAGAGAAGAAGGAAGTCAACAGTTATGTTGATTGTAGACCATTTGGGATGATCACATCCTGAGCAAATGGTCACCAATTGTAGAATAGGAGCATGTGTGGGACACCGAGAACTACCTCAGACAAAGGGGTGTCAGAACTTAATTGACATACACAGCTGTAATAACAGGAGCACATTGTTCATTCCGACTCCGTTGAACCCAAGGTGCGACATGTACTTTGTCACTGCTATGCTGCAATAAACATCTTCATCAAGATCTTCAACGTCATCATCACTTTTTCTTACAAGGCTTAAATGACCTCTTACATCACATTGATAAAAACTGGCTTTCAACTAGATGCACTGCAGAACATCTCACTGTACATAAGTGAACTTTTTATCACTTACTTTCATGCATGGTAGCCAGGATTTTAGCCGCTACATTTGATGAATATTTCATCACACCTCCACACTAGTTTAACCCTACAACTGGCAACGTATCCTGTGGTATACAAACATTTGAGAGGCTGTGGGGAGAGGCAGGGAAAGTCTAGGTCTCATTTCTTGGTTTCATGTTGAAATGGTGTTTGTTGTGAATATTTAGATATATTGACTTTGATCATATATTCTTTGTTTAGCTCACAGGCAGCATTTAAAACTGCATGGCCGCCTGTAGTGGGAAATCTACTCACCCTCTGATAAAAGTTGATCTAGTTCACATATTTACACATGTTGGAGGGGACTCACCTGTTTAAAAAGCTGTTGTTCAGCATTAGTTTATTAGGTTTACATTGAAATTTTATGAATTACATTTTTTGTAATCCGTCTCTAAATGTTTGTATCTCAGGGGATATGTCACCCTTTTAGCGGTATAAATCAAGATATAAAAACATATAGACTCTATAGACTCTGTGATTTCGTGGCTTGTGTTTTAGAAAATCAAATCTTTTTGTAATCTTGACAAACCACATATCGTTGGAAAGGTCTGACAGTCAAGGTTCCATATTTGGTAACTGTTTTGTAATAGAAGTGATATTGTGACAGAAAATGATTGATTTGTGACAGAAAACTGCATCAGAAAAATTCTATAGCGTTTGGATGTAACCCAGTGGTTATTTTTGGTATAGTGCCCAAACAAAATCTCACAGGAACCACAGTTGTTGTGATATCAACTTTAAATTTGGATCATAACTTGGTTAGTCATATGGCTTTGGTTTTATAGCAAATTAAAGTGCAACATATGTTATAAAGTATTTATTTTATATAAAATAAAATAAAAATTAGTATACTACATTATCTTTACTGGAAATTTAAACTTCTATAACTTTTTTATACTTTCTTTTTTTGAAATGCTTTCACTTCAGCAATATCAGCAATAATCTGCTATGTGTCTTCTTTAAAAAGAGACCAACCTTAGGTCTGTATTCCAAAGCATTCAGGAATTACAACCATGTTGTAACATGCATTGACAAACAAGTGTTCTGTTTTCAGTGAATTTATACCCCCAAGGGGGGACGTATCCTGGGGGATAAAAATAAGAGTCATGTTTTGAAAAAAAAAAAATGAAATTGTATTATTTGAGTCCCAATAAGATGAAAAATAGCAATAAATTAATTTTCTGATGTCTCTTTATGGTTCTGCCCTTTTTAGGGTTAATACAGCAGCATTGGGAACAGATGCTGTATAACTCTTGTTTTGTGGAGGGTTATGAAATAAAGATACGACTTAACCTGAGGCATGTGACTTATCCACAGGCATTATTAATAATTCATCAATACCAAAAAAAAAAAAAAAAAAAAATCTACAATAGGCAAATGATTCCAGCAACCACAGAACACATCTGCTGAAAGGTGCTTGGTAATGTGGTAATGAACACACACACACATATACACATACATATATACACATACACACACACACACACACACATATACATATATTATATATACACTTGAGGAAATAAGGAACGAGTTAATGAATCGTTTTAGTGAACTGATTCAAAAGAATCGAGTCACTTGGATGAATCAATGTCCCCACCGTTATTTACAACGTGGTACCAGAGGATATGAAAAGGAAAAACCTCTGGTCTTGCAATACATTTTTACTCATTTGTACATTACACAAAAATACAATTGTTTTTACATAAACAAGATAAAGCATCTTGAGAAGACGAACATCCAAGACGACGACATCTCAAAAAAATAACATTAACAATAACAAAAAATGGGGAACTGAAACAACTCTCGTCTCGCTGTGTTAACTGGAGTGTTCTTTTGCTTTAATAATTCATGATACAACGGGTTGTATTTAGGATAATTGTAAATATAATCTCTCTTTTTTTCAGAATGTCTCTCCAGCCCAGGCGAAATCGTGACTATGGCGGTGTGTCAAAACCAATCGAGCTGCCTACATAGACAACATAACGGGGTTTCACGGCCGCTCGCAAGCATGATGTTTGGACTCCTCTGAAGGCGCCTAGATGCCTAAAATGTTGTCTAAACAGATAACATATTTGGTTTAGCAACACAGCCTGTGACTCACTTGTCATCAGCCAATATTTTGAGAAAAATACAGGAAGGAAAAGGAGGCAGACGGGCGTTATAAAATGCGCGAAGATGAATTTCAGGCTTATGTCATGTCATATACAAGAATATCTTACTAAAACGCTCTTATATCGTGTCTTATATCCGTGACAGACGTGCGCATCAAATGTGCTGGAACGACTCCACACCAGCTAGCGATCTTTGCTAGGCAAAAACGAAACATAAATCCCAGTTAAAGTGACAGTTTACCTGGTCCAGTGGCAGATCAATAATCTTACTAATTGGCTGCAGTAGTGTGGAGCCTGTGCAAGACGTTGAAGTGGCCATGATTCAGTCCAGCTCCACTCCCTTACAGTCAAATCGCCCAAAACACCGTCTGTCCTCTTTCTCTCCCTCTCTCCCTCTCTTTATGGTGGATGGGTGTTGGGAATGCTGTTCTCTGGTGTTGGATCTGGTTGCGGATTGTCAGCGCTGTTGCACCGCCTGAACATCAACACAAAGGCCGTGTAGGCGGACTGACTCGCCCAGCCCCTCCATTACATCAAACTACTGCTGCTCAATTACACACACACACACACACACACACACACACACACACACACTCAGCGCGGGAGAACTTTGCTGCCACTCCCTCTCATTCATCCCCCTCATTTACTATAGCAATGCAAGCGTATTTTGAAAAATTTACAGGGGAAAAATAAAAAGTATTATTTTAATATGATTTAATTATGTTGATTTTTTAAAACTGCACTTAATAAATAAAATATTTAAATGATGTACATGCACATAAGACTCTAGAAAAAAGTTGCTTTTTTTTACATGAGGCCGGTCGCCCGTTCATGGGCGTGGCCATGTTTACATCACATGACCAGCTGTGTCATGCAATTGAGTTTCTAATAAAAACACCAACAATAATAAATAATACAATTTCAGCCATTGCTCAAAGCACTTTGCAAAGTATACACATAAAAGTACAAACAATACAAAGCTTACACAATGTACATATGGCAAATAAGTTAGGACTGAATCCAAGTATGCTTTATGAATAAAAAGGTTAGATTTTCTCAGTAACACTTTAAAATAACTTTTTTTTTACAGTTTCAAAATTATTCTGATGGTACACAGACTTCTAATACGCCGAATAGCTTCTGTTTATGTCCCACGCTTCCTGTTATCCAGAGGCATTATTAATAATACTGGGAATATGTAAGTTTGGTGAAATGCTGTGAAATTCTGTGAAAAGGGCGGATTGCTTTACAGCAAGCAATGAAAGCATGTGTACAGCTATAATATTTATATATTTATGATAGTGAATTCCACTCATCTAACTGTAGGAGGCTTCAAAGTCACAAAAATAAACAAAACTACATACAGTTGCTTTAACATTAACAAACATTATGACATTAGCTATTCATTACTCAGCAAATTAATAGTAAATGTTCATGTAAGCAGTTGTGATAAAAAATGTGATAAAATTGTGGGTTTATATATCTGGACACTGACCCACAGCAAAACATTCACAGACCCCATGGTCATAGACCCTTGCATGATAAAATTAGATTGTATTACATGATAAATACAAAGATATTGGAAGACAAATAGAATTTTAAAAAAAAAGACATCCGGGGTTATTATATCTTCTACACATGCCTGACCTCTGTGACCTTGATTAGACTCAGAACTGAGATCTGACCTACATGAGGTCTATAATTAATGCGGTTCTTACTCTGCAATAAGATCACATGGTCAACATGACTGAGCTTACATACAATGTCCAACAGATTCAGCAAGACAATATATACAATAATAAAAACAAACATATATTATATGCTAAATTATTTTTTTGTACTTTTTTCCTCAAAAAATCTTCACATATAAACTGTAGTCACTATAGGACTAACAACTATTATTAAACTATTTCTGGCATAAAGGCAACCAAGGGCTTGGCCTGCATTGTCTACAAGATCATTATGGTAAGCGGGTATATCTGCCAAAGATATAAAATGAGCAGATTATTACCCTGAATGTTAACAGATACATGGTATCACTGATTAAAAGTCAAGGAACAAATCTAAGAAGTGGCAATGACATAATGTCATACAATGAACTTCAGGTAAAGGTTGGCTTTTATTTATTTATTATTTTCATTTACAGTTTTGCTTAAATTTGATAATTTTGTTGTGTGTTTTTGTCAGTTTTATTTTTTTATATATATTTCTATTTAGCTGTAATTGATTTTATTACAGTTTTAGTTTTAATAATTTTAGTACTTCAACTTAAACATATTCTATTTCAGTTAGCTGGCTACATTTCAAAGTTTTAAGCTCTTTTAAGTATCTGTTGTTTGTATTTTATTTTATCTTATTCTGTTTTAGTTATTAATTAATTTTATGTTGTTGTTGTGTTTTTTTTTTACAATACCAATTCTCGTATATTTATATGGTGAATACGTTTTTTGTGTACTTTTCATATATCAGTTCTTTTCTTATTTTGTATTAGTGCACTTGCACGTTGTAGAAGAGAACTATCCTAGTGTAGTAGTCAGAGAGTGCCACCTAATGGGCATGTTGGAATATAAAATTCCCTTAAATATGCCTGTTTTATCAGTTGCATTTGTGATTTATTCAGTAAAAACAAGTTGTTAAAGTTTACAAAAAAATAAAGTCAGTTGAATAAAATTAATGTCAGTGCATTTATTTGCTCCCTGTTTTGTTTCAACAATTGTTTAGCAAATTACTAAAACATTCATGATAACAACATGAATCAATATAATAAATAACCTATGAATCATTATTGCAAAATGTGTCATTAATTACTTTTCCCATTCACGTATAGACGTTGGCTTTCCCCCGTTTTAGTAATTGTGTCTCTATCTCTTAGACATAGCGGTATGCACAAAGAAAGCGATACGCACAATAAAAACAAAAGCAGATCATTGTCAAAGCGTTTACATATACCAGTTTAGACGATTTGATTTCACACAGCTAAACCATGTGCAAATAGCAACTGCAAGTTGTAATGTTATCCATTAAAATGATATGCAAATGTCAGAGTCTGACAGAGTTTCAGCAGGATGTCCACAGATTAGCTAAACTCGCCCAATTACGTTTTGTAACAACACCTGCTCGTTTGGCTTTTGTACTACTTAGCCCAGTGGACTTCATGCTAACAAACATAATTAAGTGCTAACATTGGTAGGTCAGCATGTTAGTACAAGGCTTTGTTGCTAGGGGTCTCTGTTGAACACCTGCTCGACACGCAAACGCAACTGCAGACATACTGTATGGGCATAAGAGGATGGAGAGTCACGGCAGGAGCAGCCCATGACTCAGCAGATCTTCTGTGGCGAGAGTCCTCCGGTCTGAGTGGCTGCGACTAGACATTTACTCCACAGTGTATAGATAAAATCATGTCGCTGGCTAACGAAGCTCGCTTGATAACAATTCAGTGTTTCGGTAAATCAGTATTTTACAACTGTGAGGCAGTTTAACAGTAAAAAATGTAAATAAACAAATATGTTTCAGGGAACCAAAAATGTGCGTTGCAATAATAACAAATAAACTGGTTTTAAGTCAATAGTTAACAAATGACTGAAACAACCTATCATTCCAGCATTCAGAAACAGATAGAAACTATCTTTGTTAGTGGTGTGTTATGAACGAATCAGTATTATGGAGCATTTTAAGTGAACGAATCGCTTCCGTTCAATGGAGAAAAGGTGTAATTTTACAAAAACTTACATTTCAATTTAAACAAATACTGGTAACATAATTATTTTATTTGTTCACAATTTTGTTGCTAGATCTGCTATTCAGTACATGTCCGTGCTGAAAGTTTCCTTTGATTCCAGTAGGTGGCAGCAAACACCTTCAACACTTTCTAAAAAAAGGTTATCCTTCTTTTTCCTTCACCCCATGAAGCTTTGCGCGAATTATAGGAGTATCTTCTGTTTAACTGCAAACGTTACCTCAAAAATCCTACTTTTAATATATGCTATACATTTTGAGAGTCATCAAATCACTTTGAGTCTTTCATCACACTAAAGGCTTGAAAAAACTACTTTTAAAATTTTAAAACACTGGGTATTAAACACTTGCAGACTTCGTAAATGGTTACAAAATGTCTGTGCCCATCATGCACTATGCAACTGTCTGTGAAATCTGTCACCCAACTGCCTAAAATCTGCAAACCGTCTCTGATTTTCAGCAAATAATTTAGTCCAGAGAGTAAATTGAGGCAAAAATGTGTATAAAAGTCGTGTAGTGTACTCCAACCATATCATGTGACAAAGCAGCAAAAGGAGACCAAATATCAGTTTTTGCTTTTTATTTTACACAATACAAATACAATTAGTTGGGCCGAAAAAAGAAAGAAAGAAAGAAAGAAAGAAAAAGAAAATGGATAAGAAAAATATGTAGTGTAAAGCACATTATATAAATGTGGGATATATAAATGTCAACAGCTACTAATCTTCAAGAAGTTACTAAATAATGAAAAAAATACAACTTAAAGCACTTCAGTGAGGTAAGCGCACAGCTTTTAGTCAGATTTTTCCTCATCACTTTCAGAGGGTTTCAGAGTGCCATTTTTTGAAGCAGTTCCTTGAAGACACAAAGCACAAAGCTACATTGCATTTTGTACAGTACACAGGTGTCTTTACTTTGTGACCTGAAATTTTGCACAGGACACATATTCTCCTCCCACTTGTGGCATCTGACCCCAAATACTCCGGCCAGCATAGCTCTTCCTCCACAGCAGATGGTGCAGAGGTCTCTTGGTCACATGATGTGGATGGCTCCGCGTCTTCTGATGCGCTGGACGGTATGACAATCCCTGCCAGCTCAGCCACGAGTGCCTCTCGAAATTCCTTCTGGGTGAGAGGGGTCTTTTTCTGAGATTTCAACAGATGCTGGTGGAGAATTAAACTGTTCACCACTGCGATATCGACAAAATGGAAAAAAAAAAGTCTTGTACCATTTTTTGGTCTTGTGTATGACATTGTAGTACCCAATCAGGGCATCTGAAAGGTCCACACCTCCCATGTATCTATTGTAGTCCCTCGCTGCCGCTGGAATTGCGATTTGGCGCTTTTCCCATTCATTCTTGTGATTCCTGACACGCCTTGAGACGGTAGAGTCATCAAATGCCTTGTGAATTGTCGAACACATTGAAACCACTTTCGTGTCCATCCACCTCACAAAGAGGAGCTTACCTTCACGAATCCAGCGTATGGATCCTCTCTGCGCCCTTTCGCTGAGCTCATTGGCCCTTGTTCTAGGAAAGCCCTGTACATGGGAGCGTATCGTGCCACACGCAAGTGTCTTTTTATCCAGCAACTCCAACAAAAGGCCTGGGCTTGTATAGAAGTTGTCCAGGTACACATGGTAGCCTTTGCCAAGCAGAGACAGATCCAAGAGGCGGACCACAGAATCATAACTCAGTCCTTTACCTGTGGCCAAAGTAGTCTTGCCTTCATAAACGAAGAAGTTCCATGTGTAGCCACATGCAGAATCAGCAAGAACGAAGAGTTTGTAACCCCACTTGGTCGGCTTGTCCTTCATGTACTGTTTGAAGCCAATTCTCGCTTTGGATGCCACCATCCTTTCGTCCACTGCCAGCTCTCTGTTTGGATGGAAGTACGTTTTGCATGCTGTGATGATGTCAGTGTACAGGGGCTTGATTTTGAAAAGTCTGTCATAGTCTGGAGTCCCCTTTTTCTTCGCATTCTCTCGATCCTCCTCAAGATTGCAAAGATGCAGGTTCCAAGAGATGGCCTGAAATCTGCTCCTGGACATGACTGATTTTGGGAAAGGCAAAATATAAATCACTTTGCCTGACCAGTAATCTACAATAGTTTTTGTGCTGAGGAGCCCCATGTAAATAACAAGCCCTATATACGAATATAGTTCCTTCACCTTCAAAGGCACCCACATGAATTTCTTCCCAGCTTCAGTCCTCATTTTTGCATAACTATTTGTGTTCTTCACAATGGTGTTCACCACAGAGTATGGGAAGAAAAGCTGAAATAGTTGCAAGGAGGAATAATTTCTGTCCATGACGAGCTGAGCTCCTGGATTTCGCTTTGGAACAAAATTGGGTAGCACCGGAGCCTCATCCTCCACGCTGATGTCATTCCAAAACCCCTTGTCACTGTCCTCTGACATGCAAGCTGCAGACCTTTTTCTCCACCGTGGAGAACGAGATTTGCCTCTGGGTGTTGACCTCGGACTCAAGAAACCAACAACAGAGGATGCAGGGGTTCTGGGGGTTTGTGGTGTGGTGATGGGGGACGGGACGATATGACGTTTTTTGGGGCTTGGCTCACTGTCTGCTTCCCATTCATCATCGCTCGAGTCTAGACTGTAACACAGAACAAACACACACTGATAAGTGGACATGCACAATAATAAACATATGCATCTGATGCATGCATATGTGAACGAACACTACTCTACTCACAAGCTACACTACTTTCTTTTCTTTATACTTAACTTTAGGCAGTTTCTATGGTGTTATTTTAATGAAAAAATGTCGAGAGTGTGTTAGCGTAACGCAATGCATCCATGTAATGCGTGAGCAAGAACCACTTGCAAGCAGATTTCCTTTGCTCTTGCACAAAACTCTGATGCATGCTTTCAAAAATACAGTGTTCTCTTATGAATTGACTCTGCTCTTGCTCAGATATCGTATGTATGCGCTCAAACTTTGTCCTTGCATCAATGCAGAACAGAAGGGCTGAAATGTTAATTCAGTTGAAAAGTGAGCCATCTAAATTGAAGCAAGCTGATTTTAGCCAGTTCTGTAGTTATTTATTTTATCGTTTAACAGTTATTTGAGTTAAGTGCTTATTGTAAATACACATTTATTATTTATTTTATTTCGTGCATTTGTTTTTGTTTTGGTGTTGTATATAGTTCTGCAATAAGAGTGTAGGAACATGTAATACTATTTTGACTTTATTACATATGTAATATGTAATATTACCCCTCTTGGGGACATGTCCACATAATCCAGAACCACCATTAGTTAAATGGATAGTTCACCCAAAAATGAAAATTTTGTCATCATTTACTCACCCTATTGTCATTCCAAACCTGTATGAGTTTCTTTCTTGTGCTGAACATAAAAGAAGATATTTTGAAGAACGCTGGTAATCAAACAGTTGATAATCCCCATTGACTTCCTTCCTTACTGTGGAAGTCAATAGGGACCAACAGCTGTTTGGTTCTTCAATATATCTTCTTTTGTGTTCAGCATAAGAAAGAAACTTATACAGGTTTGGAACATGAGGGTGAGTAAATGATTACAAAATTTTCATTTTAGGGTCAACTCAACTTAAATTCAATCAGTCAATCAAACTTTATTACAGACACAAGGTCCAGATTTAAAAGACAATAGGACAAACATATACAACCCATAGCATCTACCACACACAATAAAGAGTTACAAAATACAGCAATACCAATGTTTCCACAGCTTTGACTGATACCGTGTAGTACTAACCCTTATAAATTCCTTTAAAGGTTTGACATTTTGCATAAATTGTATTTAACTGAAATATTTTACCCATTTTTCATTCTACTAATGATAAAACTGTGCTGGATGATGGGTTTTGTGAGAGAGGGCCTGTGTAGAGAAAACATATTGTGTTTATGATTACTGCTATATAGCGATTGTATATAATGCATTCTAGTGACTATAAAATGTATTTATTTGTTTGTTTGTTTGATATTTGGGATGGGGTCATTGGGCAATTTATGGGGTAGTTTTGTTAAGCAGACCTGGCAACCCTGCTCGTGTTTGTGAATCGGGCGGGTGCACAATGTAATTCATAATATGTATGTAACAGTTATACAAAAGCAATTCACATATGCACCTACGAAGAATGCAAGAGATGCAAAATACACAATGCAATTCATGCAAGCAACACGTATAAATGTGCGCGACAATTCAAATGGATATGCATGGAACGACAGATAAACAAAATGCAGACACACAGACACAGATGTGAAACTATAGTATGTAACCCACACAAGCGTTTAGAAGTTTAAAACGTGTACGTACGGCTCATAATCAGGGTCCTTTTTCTCATCTTTCTCCTTCTCACTGCGGTCAAGCCAGCCGCCACTCCGAAATGCATGGTCAATCTAGCCGCCGCGCTGTTTTGTCGTGCGCGCATATACAGTGCATTACGGCGATCTTCCGCCGGTCTTTCGCCTGCGTTCACTCAGCCATTTTTTTTTTTTTTTTACCGCTTAACTTATACATACAAACAAGAACAGGGAAATAAGAGTAAGGGTAATATATATTAAGAAAATAATTTTTTACTAATTAATAAAGTAATATCAGATCAACTGTCTGTAATATTATTATAATAATCTGTAAAAAATATTATTTAAAATAGGCCTTATAAAATTAAATTGTCTAAAATTGTTAACAGCCTAATAATTAAGGTTCAAACAAAATGATATCAAAATAACTGATGTTGAATTACAAAATAAAAGCCCCCCCAAAATCTCATATCCAACCTGTTTTGCTTGGCATTTCAGATAGCTCTAAAAAGGAAAGTCCCTGTTACCACAGACTAGTTTCACTTCAGATTGATAGTAGACCTTCTCAGGTTGTCACTCACCCAAAATCAGGTAAGTCTGATGTTGCATTACAAAATAAAAGCCCTCCAAAATCTCATATAAAGGGTGTTTTACTTGGCATTTCAGATAGCTCAAAAAAGAAAAGTCCCTGTTACCACAGACTAGTTTCACTTCAGATAGATAGTAGACCTTCTCAGGTTGTCACTCAGGTAAGTCTGATGTTACATTACAAAATAAAAGCCCTCCAAAATCTCATATAAAGGGTGTTTTACTTGGCATTTCAGATAGCTCTAAAAAGGAAAGTCCCTGTTACCACAGACTAGTTTCACTTCAGATTGATAGTAGACCTTCTCAGGTTGTCACTCACCAAAAATCAGGCAAGTCTGATGTTGCATTACAAAATAAAAGCCCTCCAAAATCTCATATAAAGGGTGTTTTACTTGGCATTTCAGATAGCTCAAAAAAGAAAAGTCCCTGTTACCACAGACTAGTTTCACTTCAGATTGATAGTAGACCTTCTCAGGTTGTCACTCACCCAAAATCAGGTAAGTCTGATGTTGCATTACAAAATAAAAGCCCTCCAAAATCTCATATACAGGGTGTTTTACTTAGCATTTCAGTGTCAAGTAAATGCCAAGTAAAACACCCTTTATATGAGATTTTGGAGGCTTTATTGTAATGTAACATCAGACTTACTATTTTGGTGAATGACAACCTGAGGTCTGGCAATCTGAAGTGAAACTAGTCTGTGGCTTAGCGAGGACTTTTCACTTTAAGTTATCTGAAATGCCAAACAAAACTGGTGCCCAGATTCTGAGATTTTGGAGGACTTTTATTTTGTAATTCAACATCAGTTATTTTGATATCATTTTGTTTGAACCTTAATTATTAGACTGTTACTTAATTTTAGACTATTTAATTTTATAAGGCCTATTTTAAATAATATATTTTTAGAGATTATTATAATAATATTACAGACAGTTAATCTGATATTACTTTATTAATTAGTAAAATACTAATTTTCCACTAATCCACTAATTTTCTTAATATATATTACCCTTACTCTTATTTCCCTGTTCTTGTTTGTATGTATAAGTTAAGCAGTAAAAAAAAAATAATAATAAAATAAATTTAAAAAAAAAAATGGCTGAGTGAACGCAGGCGAAAGACCGGCGGAAGATCGCCGTAATGAACTGTATATGCGCGGACAACAAAACAGCGCGGCTGCTAGATTGACCATGCATTTCGGAGTGGCGGCTGGCTTGACCGCAGTTCCTTTATCGGCCTTCGACACGGATTCGTCGCCGTTGCGAGATTCGATTTCACCTACATTACCAAGCTCTTCCAAAGCAGGATTCTCTTCAAACAGATTTCGGGCGATCTTTTTCTTTTCACAAGCCATTGTCCAAAGACAAGCGCAGGGGGAAATGCGAAATAACTTAAATAAATGCTGTCCAACGTGCTCAAACACCCCTACTTTTTATGAAACGTGCATGCATGTGCAGACCCGCAAACCCATTCATTACATCGGTTTCCGACCAGAAAAGTCTAGCAGCAACTTTAGACCGGAATTTAGGACAGAGCAGCCTAAATCTACTCCCGCCACAAACTCCAACCCACCACCAAACCTATACAGTAATTTTAGCCCTATTCGGACGGGACTAGTTTTACAGGGGGTCGTTAGAGAAATTTGTGTTTCACAGACGTACTTGGTGATTTTAATCTCGTCCGAATCTGCCATGTCTGTGTTTTTCTCACACGACCTCTGTAATAATTCCAGAGCAAATTACCTACTGTTTTTCAGCAAACTCAGTGATCCTCTGAGAAAACTAATCCCATCCGAATGCGATGTCTGTGATTGTCGGTGATTTTCTTTTTTAACAACGCGTTTCCTTGTGTGTTTTGGTCAACGTGAATTACCGTAGACGCAATTACGCGCGCACATTTGATATATTTGTCTCCCGGCAAAGGAAAATTAAAATTAAAATGATAATAAAATCAAGAGCTAGAGCACGTAAACTGTTAAGACTGGCTATTGTAATATCAGTCAGGTAAAATTATTCACGTTCATTTCTGCACTCCATTACATAATGTTTTAATTACATATACCTTTAGGAAAATTAAACACGGGTTTACTACAAATAAACAACTAAAGTAAAATTAAAGTAACCACACATTAACATGGCTTTGCTATACTAGCTTCACCATGGTATTTGTGTGATTATGGTAATCAATCCGAATGACTATACGCAATGCACCATACAGAGCGCGTGCTCTCTGAAACGCCCATACGTCCAAAACAGACCCTCCCACCTCTGTAATAAACACGGAGATGTTAGTCCCGTCCGAATTGGTACATGAAAATCGCAGACGTCAGGTGATAAGAATCGAAACTCAAACGTAGTTTAGAAAACTAGTCCCGTCCGAACAGGGCTAAAGATTAAAAGGTAACTCCACCCCAAAATGAAAATTTTGTCATTAATCACTTACCCCCATGTCGTTCCTCCTAACCCGAACCGTAAAAGCTTCGTTCGTCTATGGAAAACAATTTAAGATATTTTGGATGAAAACCTGGAGGCTTGTGACTGTTCCATTGACTGCCCAGTAATTAACACTGTCAAGGCCCAGAAAAGTATGAAAATAGTCCATCTGCCATAGTGGTTCAACCATACCACTGTGGTTCAATCATTTGCGTCCAGCGGATACTCTCCAAAATGCCGCTACGCTAATGCGGAGACGGGAAGGAGAATAATTTTTGAATAAAGTCGTTATTTTTGTTTTCTTTGCGCACGAAAAGTATTCTCGTAGCTTCGTAAAATTACGGTTGAACCACTGATGGCAGATGGACTATTTTGATGATGTCTTTCACCACAGGACTAAGCTGGAGGGAGGGGATCCTCCGGTGTCAGAGCGCCCCCAAGAGTCCGCGCTTCCAGAGCGCCCCCAAGAGTCCACTCCTCCAGTGTGCCAGCCAGGTAGAGCCCCTACTTTCCCCAAGGAATTTTTTTTGGGGGGGTTAGTAGGGCTCCCGCCGTAGAGGCCAAGGCGGGGGCTGGGGCCGCGGTCTCGGAGGCAGACCGGCCATGGACGCCTGAGCTCCCTGCTCCGCCATGGCTGCCCGAATCCCCTGCTCCGCCATGGCCGCCCAAGCTCCCTGCTCTGCCATGGCCTCCCGAGTCCCCTGACCAGCCCTGGGACCCCGGAACGGCTGCCGCCCTGGAGGCCGTCGGTAGTGTTGTCTCCTGGTTCTTGGAGACCTCCAGGGTGCCCACCCCCCCTCCCCATGGGATGTTGTATGGCGCAGGGATGCGCCTTCCGGAGGGGGGCGTGTTGTCAGGGATCCTTCGGTCATCACCCCAGTCACGACACGCACCTGAATACTATCTCTTCGTCACGGATCACCCGCACCTGCAGTCACTCATCAGCACTCATCAGCTCCCCTTCAAATACACGCTTCCCACAGACTCTCGCTGTCCGGTCTACCGTTCACTACCCCGAACAGTCACCAGACCCTGTTACACTTACCTGTGCTATACTTACCTTTCAGACCTCCTATGATTCTCCAGCGATACTCCTTCGATGTTCCCTGGTTGTTCCTGGTTCCTGCTCTCCTCCAATCCTGCAAAGAGACACTCACTTCAGTTAACAGCTAAGACTCATTTGAACTGTTCCAAACTCCAAGATACTCACCAGCCTTTCTCTCCACATGATCAGCACTACCTGTCAATAAACCATCCTGCTGTTTTCACTTACCTGTTGTTCCCGACTCTATATGTGACAAGAACAGTGTTTTCAGAAATAATTTTAGTTGGATGTACTGTGGCTGATTTGTAGATTTAATAAGTCCCTTTGTTATTTTTATTTATTTATTCATTCATTTTTTATTTTTTATTATTTTTTTTTTATTACGACCAATTCTGACTGTGAACAGAACAAGTGTGACTAATTTTAAAACCATTTAGTCTTATACCCAAGTTTTGTTTTCACATGGCAAGTGTCACAAGTCACTACGTTCCATCCGATAAAGTTAATAATAATCAGTCATATTTCATTTTGTCACATGAATCTCTGGGTTCTTCCAGATGCTGGCTTTTACAAGTAAGATCTTCCAGGAACCACTTCAATGTTAACAGATCTTATAATAACCCTTTTTTAAAATTTGAGTTCCTCCAGGAACCTCCAGAGCACTTTGAGGTCTCGGTGTAATGAAATGGTGACTCCAGAACCTCAGAACTGGAAACAAAGTGCTTCAAGGATCCCATGAGTTCCTGCATGAACTGGAAAGACTGTCATGGTTCCTCCAGGAACCCTTTTATGAGAAAAAGAGCTTTGGGGCACTTAAAATACATTTTGAAGTTCCTAGAGTACCCAAAAGGATATCTGAGGCACCTTTAGTTTTTACAGTGTGGAATAGCCCTTTAATAATCTCTACCATCTTCTAAGGGTATAAAATTACAAACCAATCAGAATCGAGTATTCTAGAGCCCCCCCACCCCCCCACCCATGTAAATAAAATTAGAAAAATAAAATGTTTTAATAGCACTTTGGCAAAAAAAAAAAAAAGCACATTGCCGCAACATAAGAAATAAAGTCATAATTATAAAATAAAGATTTAGCTATATTAAACATGAAATAATTCTGAGATAAAAAATCTGCATTTATGATAAAAATCTCCAGATAATAAAAAGACTTTTATGACATTAAAAGTCATAAGTATGAGATTAAAAAGTAATTATTATGACATAAAAGATTAAAATACAAAAAAAAAATGAGATAAAAAGACAATTATGGCATAAAAAAAGACAAAATATTGAGATAAGTCATAATAATAGATTAATAATCTCTACGATCTTCTAAGGGTATAAAATTACAAACCAATCAGAATCGAGTATTCTAGAGCCCCCATGTAAAATAAAATAAATGTTTTAATAGCACTTTAGCAAAAAAAAAAAAAAAAAAAGCACATTGCAACTTAAGAAAAATCATGGTTTGTTAAATATTCAGATGTCATAATAATGTAACTATAATTACTTTACTTGTGACTTTTGATGTCATAACTATTACTTTTTATTTCATAATTTTGACTCATCATGATCTTATAATTTTGATCTCATCATGATGTCATAATTTTTTCTTTTTATGTCATAATTTTGACTTAGATGTCAATTTCAATCACTTAGTATCCCATAATTTTGACTTTTTTTTCTTTTCTGTCAGAAATGGGCTTTCATGCAACAGAATGTCAAGATCACAAATATTTAATAGGTGGTTAACACATAATCCAGATGTTGCCAGTAAGCCTATTGAACTGTAACATATTGCAGCACAAGGTTATTCAAAGAGACACCAGCAGAGGTCATACGGATATGCTTTCACTCTTCATTATGAGCTCTGAGAGGAGAGTGTAATATTAACATTCAGAAGAAAGTCAGCTGTGCAAAATGGGAATTAGATTTAAAACTTTGCTCATCATATTAATTATTTTTCCAATATTCATTAACAGCAGATAATTTTGCTTCAAGGTCACTAGGGTCATCAGGGGTCCCAATAATGGTCAAGGTGTGCAAACATGCACAGTAGATAAACCAAAAGTCTTTAATGTCATGTTTCCACAGTAGCCTATATTTTTACATAAACAGAACTATGTGGTATGTGGCATGAATTATGTTAGTTTTGAATTAGGTTTCCTCTTTTTAGCCTGAAGTGGCTGCAGTCTTTTGTGAAGATGCAAATGCACTCTGTTACACATATCTTGCTAAGACAGTATCGTTGTTATTACAAATAGCAATAGATTGCTTTTTTATAAATCATTGTTATTTCACACAGAGCTTGTGTTTGAACTAGTACTTTATGGAAGAAGGTGTATCAGTCAAAAAAGAAAGATCATTAGATTATGTTTACATGGATTTTTAAAGAGCTAATCATCAGTGTACTGTAAAAGGAGGCTTGAATAATGCATTTAAGACAAAAATGCATTAATATAGAACATTTTCTGGCAGAAAACCAATACAAAGCACTGTTCTGCAGATGTTGTTTAATGTTTAATGTGGTCAGTTAAAAATCTCTTCAGGTTGTCAATTGGAACCTATTAAAAGTGTGTTACTGACAAACAATTTTGTGAATTATTTGTGTTAAAAGAACTGATTAATTGTTGTCCTTTTAATTATATATAAGATTTAAAATAAGCTACCGGCTCACTATCTCAACCTCAGTTATTATTGTATTACAAATCGATCATGGCATTTCTCTGAGAACATTGCTCTGTGTACACTGGAGTATAAAACTACAAAAATATCTCTTTTTTTCAATGATTTATGTACACTCTTACATTTGTGACTTTTCTGATTATCAATGCTGATTCAGTTGCACATAATAAAGACTGGCTCTTTTTGCACCAGCGATTACAGGCCTCAGCAATTACAGAATTATCATCTTAATTAGTCTTTTGTTGTGGAGGCAGGGGGTGTGAAGCTTATATTGGAACAGACATGGCACTAATAATGAAGCCCTCTTATTCTACAGACTAATGAATTTATATCCAGGAAGGAGAGAAGGGTTTCTTTTTTGAGGCACAGAAGATAAATCTATTATTCTTTTTAATATCATTAACATATATCATTAGCATATAACCAAAGTCTTATGAACTACTTTTCTGAAAGGTTTTGTCTTTGTTGGAGCTTGTGACATTAATTCGCCCTCCACTTTTTATGGGTAAGCAGTGTGTATCCCAGATTTATTTATTGTTTGTTTGTAAAAACAAAAGAAAACAATTCCTTGTTTGAATGGCATGGTAAATGAAGACAACATTCTCATTATTGGGTGAACTATTGCTTTAAAAAACTTTAAGTGTCTTTTTTAAAGAATAAAATCACTATTAAATTGTAATAGCATGTACTTTAAAAAAAAATCGTAAAAATGCCTCAGATAGACATTAAACGTCAATTTCTGTATTTACACGCATAAGAAATTTCCTTCTCCACCTTAAGAGAGGCGCTCACGATCCTAAAGGCGATCTACAATCAGGCCACGCCCTACATCCCTTCCGATTGGCTCAAACCTGGCAGCTCTGGTTCCTCATTGGTCACTCCTTTCCCATTGAATCTCCTCCACCTTTACTTTGTCAATTTCTGCGCTTTCATTGAATTGCACCGCAAGAGCTGCATCGATCTAAAGCCTGCAGCAATCCCAGCACGACAACGTACACTCCTGTCCCTTTCACAGATGAGGACTACATCGTCAGGCCGGTTCATTATCAAACGGGTGGACTGAATCCGCACTTACACTGGAAGAAGTGAGAACCAACACCGTGGGAGAGAGATTTCCCGTCACTTCTCTGTAGTTGGCTAATGATTTTTATTAATTCCCAACTTGTCTTAATCCACCGAGGACAAAACACAGCGATGATAAGACTTCAGGACGCTCATGAGAGTTTCATTTCGTCATTTTATCTCTGAATTTCGACATTAAGTGCACCACAACCGGTTATCACGAGGATTAAAACCGATATTTGTGGTTTTTACCAAAGGAAATACAATGCCGGACCAGATCACAGTGGCGGAGTTTGTGGCGGAGACCAATGAAGATTATAAATCGCCCACCGCTTCAAACTTCACCACTAGAATGACTCACTGCAGGAATACTGTAGCCGCACTGGAGGAGGTGAGACCCATAACTTTATCTAACCTGCTATTCTGCGATTGTTAAAACCTTGCTGAGTGTTTTGCTTACTTACAAGACCACTAGAGTCAGCTATTGCTCCCCTTGGAGTTACTAAATGAGTTACTGAGGAGGCAAATCCTCGCGCCCTCTTTGTTGATGCCTCACCCATTAGACAACTGCTGTATTGCATTGTCTCATCCTGATGAGATATAATAACCACAAACCGTATGAATATTCATCGCATGTTTAGATAAAATACCATGCACATGCTGAAATAGATACACGTTAAGTGGGTTAGATAGAATTTTTGAAGAAAAAAATTGTTGATCAGCACCTGTTACAGTTAACACATCTTATATTGCTTATTCACTAACTCACATCTTACCATTCAAAGCTGGTCACTAGCAGGTTGCCTAGCTAAAATGTTCCAAAACCATCCTGACATCCTTAACTTTGGACATCATAATGAACAGCTGCAAAAAAGATCAAAAACTAGACTATGGTTCAGTCTGGTTTACGATGTTCTCACAGCTTGGCTAAGATGCTCTTGCTGGTCTCCCAATTTGGCCAAGCAGGTGTTCATCTAGTTTAGTTTGTTGACAAGCCTGAAAAGTGTCCAGAACCCCTCTAAAACCAGCCAAAAGTAATGACGACCATATTAGACCAGGTTCCTAAACGCATCTTCCACTTTAAACTGGACTTTCAAACAGGGAATACTAATTTGCTGCATCTAAAGTACATAAAGAGTGTCTAGATTGTATAAAACATCTCGTAAGTGACTGAAGCCTCGCCCTGACTAGATATAAATAGCCTTTCTCAGCTCTGATGGGCTCTGCTGCTTTTGTGTTGTGTTGAATAGAGACAGCTTCCTGTGGGATCTGCATCATCACAGCTCCAGATTATAACCGTGATAGATGCTGCAGGCTGTATGAACTTGTTATTAAGCATACAGATAACAGTAATGTAATGCGTCAAGATGCTATTGTAGATAGGGTCGAAACAGTTGCTATGTGACTTTCGCTGATATTAATAGCAAGGTGTTGTTTGGCAGGATATTTGACTAGTTATGGTTCGAATCCGCATTTCGTAATGCCATTGGGTTAAATGATTCCTGTGCTTTCAAGGTAATTCTACAAATGGGTAACTGCGTTCTGTCCTGTGGCTCTGTGTTCCTATGAGGAACTCAGGAAGTCTGGAGCTAAATGATTGTTTTTGGTCTTCCTCCGCTTGCATGCTGTTTGTTCACTCTTTGGCTTTGTGGTAATTGCTTCAGGGACATAAATAGTACTGTCCACATATTTGCAGTTTTATGGAATCGCTGTAAGTTGGGTGTTTTTGTGATTCCTCTAACGCTGACCAACCAACAGAGTCCGAATCGGTATTTGTAGGAGAAGGTTTTCCAGATGTCATGCTAAAGATGTTGAAGAAGCTTTCTGCATTGTGATTGGTCTGTAGCTGCGTTCACAGGAAATGTTCATGATTCTTCTCCGTATTGTCTCATCACTTTGAAACGGCTTCCCTCATGGGTCTCGTTGCTTCAGCCACTTAAACGTAAGGGCCTAATTTAACTTCCAGCTTTTGCCAGATAATAAACAGGACAAGATAGAAGGAATTATAATTTCTTTTTAAAGCAATTAAACTGGAAAACAAGTTAATTTGAGGCCTGCAGTTGTAAAAGCTTCAGCCACAGGGGAAATAAAGGCCGTAAAACATTACTAGGCAGACTGAGACAATATCTGGTTAAGAAGTGCATGAAAGCAAATGATTGAACCAATGAAATGTTTAGTCTTCAGTTTATACGCTGTTCTTAACCAAACATTTACTTAATCGTCGGACTTCTAAAGTGTTTCTACACTGACAGACATGAATAAAGTATTTCATCTATACAAACACCAAGGATTGGGCTCTTCCAGCATTTATTGATTGCGTCTTGTTAGTCTCGAGTCACCTTATGAGTAAAATGAGCTTTTTAGACCACAAATCAGATGATGGACTCTGAAACATATTGGTGTTTTTAGTTTAATAGCCTCTCTCTTTCATGCCGTGGGAGAGTGGCGTTGATTTATGGTCAGATGTGTCCTTGTCTTACTGCGAAGTCAGCCGAGGGCAACGGGTTCAGAATCAATAAGCATCAGCGCTTCATATGATACCTGTATCTTCTCTTGCATTTATCTCAATGCTGATTTTCTGATATGACATTGCCTTAGGACATGGATATAACTTTCTTTTAAATATGTTTAACCCACTTTTATAAATTTAGCCTGCTTTTGTAGGCCAAAGAGAGCTGTACAGCCTAGTTCAAAATGTGCATAAGATGACTCTCTATTTCAGATGTTGGCAGGAGTTTTGTCTCCTCGGTTGCACTTTATCTTTAGAAAGTGTTTCAAACACATTTGAGGCCAGTGCTGCCCACCCTTGTGTGGTTTGAGTGCATCTTTGTGCCTTCCACACAGAGTTCACAGTGTGTCAGTGAAGTGTGTGATCCCGCTGAATGACTCCTCTTGGGGATTGCAGGGGGAAAGTTGGGAAATCACTGTGGTATTCCTGGCATCCCTAAAAAATGTTGGCATTGACCTTGTTGTCTGCTGAAAACCTATGGCTGATGAAGCCAGTGGTGTGTTTTTATCCACAAGTCAAAATCAACTAAGCACTCTCTGAACAGTTTGTCCTCAGGAATATCATAATATTCTGGTGCCTAGAAATGGCTTTTTTTACATTACGTAATACACTGTAAATGAACATTAACTAACATGAACGAAGCTTAGGCTAATAAATACTATAAAACAAATTGCTCCGTTCATATTAGCTAATACATTTACAACAGGGTCTCATTTGTTAAGGTTTTAACCTGATTGCTTATGAAGAACGGAACAAAAAAAGGGCTAACTGATTGTCATTAGGTATGTTTTTGTCCTAGTCTGTTGGAACCTACCCTGTGTAAAAAGCTTAAAAGTCTTTGCACACTGAGTTTTTTGTATGCGTTTTTTAATTTTCGTCATCCTAAAAATTTGTCACACACAGAAACCTTGCACACTGAGTCTGACTCTGACGCGTATTAATTATGCCTAATCCGCTGCAAATAAAACTTGCAAAACAATACAAAAGTGAGGATGAGGATGTTGTTGTCCTCTCTCTTCTTAAAAAGAGAAACAAAAAAGAGGAAATATTGGGTCCATCCAATTCTGAGATAGGAGAAGGAGAGTTCTACCTTCTTATTAAGGAGCTGCAGGATTATCACGGGCGATTCAAAGTCCACTTCAGGATGTCAGTGGCTCAGTTTGATGCTTTGCTAGCGATACTGGAGCCACATATTAAAAAGAAGACCACCAATTTCTGTGAACTCCGTGTGCAAGGACCTTTACAGTGCTTTGTGCTGCGAGACGAAGTGGATCAACTTGTCAGATGCCATTCTGGATTTTGGCTTTCACTTATACAGTGGCTCTGAATCGTCAAAACACCTCTCAAAATGCTTGCTACGGACGCAAATAACGCAGAAAATTGAACCCGATCTGAATTTTTTTATGACGGACAAAAATTGATTGACACAACGTGAGGTCATATTTATTTTTTAATGTGTGAAAATTTCGGACTCAGTGTGCAATGACCTTAAGGCCTGTTCACAAGTTTGGTGCGTTAAACATTTTAATTTGAATGAATGACTGTTAATGCGCCTGTTCAACTGGCAGAAATATTTGCATGCAGACAATGCGACAGTTTTTTTTTAAGAGGTGAAGAAGTGAGTGAGTGAGTGAAGTGAAGTGAAGTGACGTGTGGCCAAGTATGGTGACCCATACTCGGAATTTGTGCTCTGCATTTAACCCATCCAAGTGCGCACGCACACAGTAGTGAACACACACACACACACACCCGGAGCAGTGGGCAGCCAATGCTGCGGCGCCCGGGGAGCAGTTGGGGGTTTGGTGCCTTGCTCAAGGGTCTCACCTCAGTCGTGGTATTGAGGGTGGAAGAGAGTGCTGATTATTCATTCTCCCCACCACCAACCCCTGCCGGACCCGCGACCTTCGGGTTACAAGTCTCTATCCATTAGGCCACGACTGCCCCAATGGAAAAGCGCGAACCAAAAAGAAGTGCGCGTGCCTGCAGGATATTTTTTTCTGAATTTGTCTGAACAGATGAATCGCACACGAAAATCTGATTTTCCTGTTGGATATTCCTGTGGAAAAAGCTGGTTGTTGTTGTAGTATAGTGTTCAAAACGGGCCTTATACTGATAACCAGCTGTGGTCATTCGGGATGGTCACCAGATGAACCAGTTTAGTTAGGATGCAGTCTACTTGGACTAGTTCTTGATCACTAGTGTCAACAATGCTAATGGAACCAACAGCTGCTCTGTGGAACAGGTGAGGTTCGGGGGTTTAAAGCAACCAGGAATTGAGATTACAACGGACAAAAGCTAAAACAACACTAGCACCTGTTCTCTGTGGATGTTGAGAAGCTTTTCAAACCTGTCTTTTTAGACCATAATTCACTCCTTGTGAATGATTAGAAAGTCGATATGAAATGGCATTTGCATCCTATTTACTTACCGGATGCATTTTCAAATGAAACAAGATATTCAACTTGGAAAATGCAGGATGTATAATGAACATAGACTTCATCCATCGGGGTTTGATCGGAAAATGAGAGACCTTGGTGACATCAGCTGAAAAGGAGAGTTGTTTTAGTGTAAGTGCTTCTCTGGTGGTCACCATGCTGTGACTCCATTGATTTTTCTGGGAAAATTTCCGCTTTGATTTGGGCCAAAGTCACGGCCCTTTCCCAACAGATTCTGGATTTCTGTTTCTCACATGATAGATGCCAAAAGACCCTGAATCCCTGATGACATCTTGGAAAAGTGTAGTTGAGGAAATCCCATTAATTGCGTGGAGCAGGGCGCATTGATCTGCTAGGGTTCACAAGTGCACTGGCCTTTGTTCAGTGAGTGTTAATGGGGGCAGGGAGGCCCTCCGTCCCGTCCAGGGGGTTTGTCACAGATTACTTGGGACAACTCCCTTTTCAGGGCCATTGTGAACTGTCAAGCTCTACTTCTTCATTAATGAAGTTCCCGCCATTGATTTGTTGCTGTGTCCTTTAAAGACAGCCATCCGTTTCCCAGAGGTGCCTGTCGCTTTCACTTTTAGCAAATACAACGGCAAACATGAGGACTTTTTGACTTTTCCTCCGGCTTGCATCATAATCCTGATTTCTGCTGTATTTTAAATTTGTAATTGGCTGTATATGTCTATCTATCTATCTATCTATCTATCTATCTATCTATCTATTCAACACACTACTCATGATACCAGAGTGTTCATCTTTTCGGGAGACTTTCCTAATATGTGCGAATGCCACCTGCATGTCCACATTTCGACAGGCTCTCTTGAGCGCTGCTATTTTTACAGCAGCTGAATTTTTAATGCTGCTGCTGAAATCTTATAAAAATATGAGGAGTGTGAAACAGCAGTTTCTTTTTGTTCATCTCTGAACAACAAATACAAATCCTGCAGAATTCCAGTGGTTTGTCATGTTTCTTTAAAGCAAGGATTTTAATTTTCACACTTTTTGACATTAAAGGAATAGCTCATTCAAAATGACATTTTTATTTACACATCTTCATGTTTTTCCAGACTCGGTTAAATTTTGAAGAATGTTCATACAGCTACTTTCCACACAACAGCTGTTTATATTGACCACATCTATAAAGATCCAAAAAGGACAAACACGCCATAAAAGCAGTAGTATTACAGTTTCTCCCATATGGTTAGTACACAGTGGTTCTTCAATGTGGAGAGTGTGGGAACTGTTTCTTACACATTGAATGCTTCTCCAGCACAAACATTTGGTCTTCATTTTGTCAGATTGCACCTTCATCAGTCTCCTGGAGTTTACACACTCCCTTGCAGTCGCTTTAAATTATAAAGCAGTCATTAAAACAGGAGCCAATGTCTGTCTATCCATGTCACTTTTTGTTTTTCAGGTAGTCTGAGTCAAACTAATAACTAGACACTTTTTTTTTCTCCTTTTAGTGTTGAAATAGGGCCTACTGTAAATTGAGGGGGATTTGTTTTCCGGCTTTACCTGTTTGACAGTTGTCTTCCTTGTCCAGTCGGCTAAATAAATTTAGATATTTGTTATGTGTCAAAGGAAAGGGATAGAGCTGTATTTGGTATGTGTACTTATGCAAATGTCAGATGACTTAAAGGGGACCTATTATGCCCCTTTTTACAAGATGTAAAATAAGTCTCTGATGTCCCCAGAGCGTATATGTGAAGTTTTAGCTCAATAT
>JAFVLL020030763.1:0-24666 GCA_021397915.2 Tor tambroides | reverse complement strand
TCATCGCCGATGTATGTTTCAGTCAGAACTCATTTCACACAGCAGGATTGTGAATCGCCGACAGGTCCAGATATTTAGCATGCCAAATATTTCACGGGCATCGGCGACACATCAGCGATTCTCTCAGATCGCGTCTTTGATAATTCACACTGCGTGATTGTCACTCGCGTGAACGAGCATCGATTTTACCTCCGATTTCGGGCATTTGTGGGCGATTTATCAAAACCTGTCGGCGAGTGAAAAATCGGGCTAAAATCGTGCAGTGTGAACTTGGCATAAGGGAGTAGAAGAGAGAATGACTAGCAACAAACCAGAGTGATTCCCAAACTCCACACATCCGAGCGGACGTCATATCCCTGTCTGGAGGCGCTGGGGTCGATCCGTTCAGGCTACAAAAACACAATAACAACATCATATGCTGTAAGAACACATCGTGTTTATTAGAGGAGCAGAATATGATGCTCACAGCCATGTACGGTCTACAGCCAGCATCTCTGGTCTTGGCGATGGAGTCGACCAGCTGCCCGCTGATGCCAAAATCACACAGCTTAATGTTGCCGTTTCTGTCCAGGAGAATGTTGGAGGGTTTGATGTCTGAAAAACACGGTAAAAGAACAATTCAAGCATTCACTTCAGATAATCACACTGAACCTCAGAAAACTCACTGCAAAAACTGTATTCAAAAAGCTACAATTGATTTAATGAGGTAATTGCTTCACCCAGCTGTAAATGAGTTGATGCTTGGCCACTCACCTCTGTGGATTATTTTCAAGTTTTCTTTCAAGTGATTCAGTGCTTTCACAGTCTACAAAAAAAAAAAAAAAGACAAAATAAAAAAATAGATGAATGTGACTACAACAACAACAATAACAATAAACGTATGAAGTGTTAAAAAACAATTATATTAATAATAATACTATGTGTTATATTTAATAAATTAAATTAACAAAATATTATTATAATAATTCATCATAATCATTACTTATAATAATAATAATTATTATTATTATTGTTGTTGGTGGTGTTAAAATTATATTTCTTTAGATATATTTTATATTATTATAATAAAAGTATTATTGTTATTATCATGAATAATAATAATAATAATAATAATAATGTATTGTTTTATTAATGACAACAAAAAATAACTTAATTATAATAACAATAGAATGTATAGTTCATAATTTTTATTATAACAATATAATTGTAAGCATTATTTAAAATAATAACAACATTAATAATAATAATAATATGCATGTATGTATTATTCTTCATAAATGCTATATAAATTGTTCTAATAATAATATATTATTATAAACATTATTATTATTATTATTATTATTATTACCATTAATACAAATTATATATTTTTTAATTGTGTTATAAATGATTATCATTATTTATAAGTAATAATAATGTATTAATTTCTATTAATTTATTATAATAAAATATTGTCATCATGCATAATATTACTAATAATAATAATAATAATAATAATAATAATAACAACAATAACATGCATGTATATGTTTTACACATTTTATTATAACAGAAATATTATTATTATTTTTTATTATTATTATAAAACATAAGCTTTTGTTAATATATTAGATCAGTGACTTACTGCTAATGTAATTTTGCCTAATATTTCCTCTGGAATGACATCATCTAATGCACAATATACATATTTGTAGAATTTGTCGAGGGAGGTAGACATTAGTTCCATACATATCCAGCAGTCGCCCTGAAGACAGACACAAATACAGTCCTGTTAGCAAACAGCAAACACAAAAACAGTCATTCAGGCTGTGTGTTTGCGTCACCTCTCTGAACAGGGCTCCGTAGAACTGGACAATATACGGGCAGTCGCTGCTCCTCATCACCACATCTAAATCCATCAGAAGCTGTTTCTGCTCCTTCTCATCCACCGTGGAGCGAATCCGCTGCAGTGAAGGCAAGAAGACTGAGGTCAGATTCATCACACACAGCTGCTGACAGATTTAACATGTGGAAGATCAAACAAAACCAACACTCCTCAGAGATCCTCGTCATGTTTGATCCTTTTGATGGAAACCAGATTCAATTTGTGCTGATTTTTAATTGTTTATTTTCCACCCTAAAAGTGTAAACCAGGTTTGATGAGAGTCTCATTCCAGCCGCTGCAGTGATGCGTGTCTGACTCTAGGTGGCGCATTCACATGTTTGATAATATCATAACAACCACATGGGCTACAATCAAAATCATGTTCCACTTAGTTCTACCAAATCTGTTGGTCATGGGTTTTTCTGTATAGTCATTAGTGCCATCCACTTTTTTCAGCAATGCTGGTTCCTGAAGTATTTTTCCTATTGGTTTTTCCCATAGGGTTTTAAAAAAAATCTTTGGTTAAAGCTTGAAAAGCCATGAACCAAACCAAATAGCTACGAGGAGAATCACAACATTACAGACTTTGTCTTGAAGCAGAAAAAAGTATTTGAAAATCAGACAATAAGACAAACGTACAAGACTGTGAACTACAATCCTATGAAGCATTGCAAACAACATAAAATTAAAAATAATGGTGAAATATAAAACTATTCATTTAAAATTGTTGATTGTATATAGAAACAGCTGTATCATCAAAATTAAAACAAAAAAAAACTTTTGAAATGTTTTACTTTACATGTAATGAATATAGAAAATATGAAAGTTTCACTTTTTGAACCAAGTTACAAAAAAAAAACTTTCACGATATTCAAATATTTTGATATGCACCTGTATACAGTGTGTGTGTATATATATATATATATATATATATATATATATATATATATATATATAGTGGTGTCAAAATTAGCGTTAGCATCACGATTACTTTTGCACAGGTCTAGCTTGCGTTAATTTTTTAGCAGTGCGCAGGGGCGGGGCTAGGGTTGTGCCACATTACTTCTGCCTCTGTCTCTTTTTTCTTGAAAATGATTGCGTTTATTTAGATGCAGAACGTCTTTATGACCACATCAAACGGGAGACGTTTCAAACACGCCCTGTAACGTCGCCTCCGCGCCAGGCGTGAGTCAAACGAGCGCGGAAAAGATACTGTGCTGTAGCCTGTTTCATATCAAACAGCGAAAAAGAAACTACATGCATGCAATGTCCTAGTTATGCCGTCAGTTAAGGCATGAAGTTACCAAAATGGCGATTAAAGCTGCCTTAAAACTGCATGCATGCAATATGTTATATATGCGTCACATTTAAGAACATGTCTCTGAAATGATTTTAAAAACTGTCCTGAGGCACCCCAGCACTGTCTCCCTCATCTAAAACACCCAATTCAACTCGTCCGCTCATTAGTAGAGACTTTAAGACCTGAAGTGGGTCAGAAAAGGTAAAGAGAGTTGTGAGAAAATAAGACGCATGTCATATCACGTCACGTTCAGCAGCAGCAACTTTTAAAGCTATAGCAGGCAAATAAGCTAATAACCAGCTGCTGTCTATTAATGTCTATTAATCCAAGAACCAAAGAAAAAAAGAGGAAATCAATAACTTTTATAGCTTTAAGTGGTTCATCTATTTTAATTTAGAATTTAGTGTTTGGTAAGTATTCATTTTCTGTATATTTCTGCTGAAGAACTTTGAGTAGGTAAATATGTCATTTATTATAATGGGTTCATGTGAAGATTGTTTTAAAGTTCATAAATTTAAAAGTTAAGTCTAATAAATGTTAAAATTTATAGATCAGATATATCCTGTAATGTGAATGGCTGGATCAATAGTTAAATATTCAGGAAAAACTGTTTTTATAGAGACATCAGTAGTATTGATATCAGTGATGCTGGCCTTCAATCATAAAAAAGATGCCAATAAAGAAATATTAAAAATATACTGTCTTTATGCTGTTTGTACATTGTACATTTGAAGATTGAATATGAAATTATTGCAATATAAAAGTATATTTAAAAACTTTAATGTTAGGTGGGATTAATCGCGATTGATTTTAGAAAAATGTGCGATTAATTATTTAATTTTTTTTAATCGATTGACAGCACTAATATACACACACACACACACACACACACACACACATTAGTGCTGTCAAACGATTAAAAAAAAAAAACAACTAAAAATCATATGACTTTTTCCTGAAATTAATCGCGATTAATCCCACCTAACATTAAACTTTTTAAATATACTTTTATATTGCAATAATTTCACATTCAATCTTCAAATTAATGTAGAAACATCATAAAGACAGTATATTTTTAATATTTGTTTAACGGCATCTTTTTTTAATGACTGAAGGCCAGTATCACTGATACCAACTGATGTCTCTATGAATTTTTTTCCTAATATTTAACCACTGACTATGGCCATTCAACATTACAGTACAATAGAGAGCTATCAATTTTAACATTTATTAGACTTTAAAAAATAACTTCTAATTTAAGTGAAGTTAAAACAATCTTTGCATAAACCCATTATAATGTCATATTTAGCTACCTCTCCTCTTAGTTATCAAACACTACATTCTAAATTAAATATAGAATAGATGAATCCTTAAAACTACAAAATGTATTGATTTCCTCTTTTTTTCTTTTGTTCTTTGATGAACGAACATCACAGCTGCTGTGAGTTATAAGGGTTTTTTTGCCTGCTACTGCTTTAAGAGCTGCCGCTGTTGAATGTGACGTGGATCTGACACGCATTGTATTTTCTCTCAACTCTCTTTACCTTTTCTGACCCACTTCTATAATGAGCTTCAATAATAATCAGTGCTGGGCTGCTCCAGGACAGTTTTGAAAACCATTTCAGGGACATGTTCTTAAATGTGAGTCATATATAACATATAATGCATGCACAGTTTTAAGGCAGCTTTAATCGCCTTTTTGGTAACTTCATGACTTAACTTACCACGACATTGCATGCTTGTAGCTTATTTCGCGCTTTGATATGAAATGATACAGTCTACAGCGCTCGACTGCGCCTTTGTACGCTACGAGCACAGTACTGTTTCCCCGCTCATTTGACTTGCACCTGGCACGGAGGTGAAGTGGAGTGCGCATCTGAAACGTCTCCCATTTGATAAGCTCGTAAAGACGTTCTATGACTAAATAAATGCACTTCTTGTCATCTAAAACAGAGACAGGGGCGGGAGTTGTGAGTGGGGTGGCCAACACTAGCCTCGCCCCTGTGTTAACTGCTGTAAATATTTTTAACGCGTTAAACTGAAAAAATAAATCGCCTGCGTTTTATATATATATATATATATATATACATAAAATCAATTGTAAAGCAATATAATGTGAATCACCTTGACAGCCATGATCTGTCCACTGGGTTTGTGCACCATCTTGTTGACGGATCCATACGCTCCTCTCCCGATCTCCCCCAGATCCTTGAGGTCCTCAGCCGTGAAGTCACAATGTTGCTCTGGAGAAATCTTCAGCTTCCCTGAAGACTCGATGCTGTGCGTCCGCAGTCGCTCTCTGAAACGCACAAGTCACGCTTTTAAAGGGGTCATATAATACGATTTCACCTTTTTAACTTTTGTTAGTGTGTAACGTAGCTGTGTGAGCGTAAACAACATCTGCAAAGTTACGAAGCTCAAAGTTCAATGCAAAGGGAGAAACTGTCTTTTACAGAATTAGCATAGCATCGCCTGAAGCGAACGGCTGGTAAGGGACTATGACAAAATAATTATGGGTTTGTGACATCATAAACCCAGATAAACCCCATCCCCGGGAACATGCAACGAAGGGGGCGAGGCCATGCTGCGCTGCTTTAGAGAAGAGGAAGAAAACTAGGGGTGCACGTAAAAATCTATTCATATACTGTATGAATCGCGATTCTGTCTTCTAACGATTCTAATGGATTCACAAGTTTCAAAATCAATGTTCTAAAGCAGCGGTTCTCAATCCTGTTCCTCGCGTCGCCCCGCTCTGCATCTCTCTCTCTCTCATTCAGATCAGCTCAGCTCCAACAATTAACTGTTCCATTTATACACTTATTTTCACATAGCTATGACAAGTGTTAAACATGGACACGCATGCGGTTGCTGTACTGTATTAAAGCTTTAATCATGATAAAACCGTATATTAAAAGCTAACATAAGCAGTAGCATAATAACAGCATATCTAAAAGTATGAGACAACAACAAACAAAAAACATAGGCCTACCGTTAAAAGCCGTGCTTGCACAGGTTCTGCGCGATCCTCTTCACTAATATCCTCTGTGTCTCAATCGCACTCAAACTGATAAGCAATCTAGAAGACGCCATTGTTTACAATACAACCGGAGCACATCCAAATATCCGTTATGGTAAGAGGCGTGACGTTTCCAGACAACGTGCACTAGCCGATCAGCGAATAACAACACATTCAGCCAGCTAACCAATCAGAGCCCATTGCGAATTTCCGAGGGAGGGCCTTCACAGAACCAGGAAATCAACCGGCCGTTTTTATGCTAGCTGAAAAGCAGTGTACAATAAAGGTAAAATACGTGAAAAATGATGCGATTTTTTAACAACGAAGCATGAACACATGTTGCTGTGCACCTCATAAACACAATCAAGCCTTCGAAAACATCCATTAGACTACCCCTTTAAACACAGAAACTGTGTTGAAAAATATGAAACAAAATAATGACTGTTGCCAAAAAGGTTTCCCGAAATCTGCCCAACTGTAATTGGTTGATCAAACAGAACAGTCCCGCCCCCAAACTCACGCCACTGGCTGAGGCAGTGCTGGAGTGTCAGGATACAAACAGCTGTTTAAGCCAGTTTTTACACATTACTTACCGTTTTCTCTGCATATTTAACATAAAAACAACACACGTGACCTTTACCAAAAATTTAGCAGTGAATGAAATCTCAAATGTGACGCACTCACATGTGTGGATTCTGGAAGGGAGGGTTAGCTGTTGTGATGGGGAGTCGTGCGGTCGGTTTGACTGGCGGATTCGCAAAGTTTAACTTAAGTGCTTTGCGTTTGCCTGTTAAAAAGAAAAACGTTAACTTCAGATTGCTTTGCTAGGGGTAATAGAGACCTTTTATGTTTTGTATTTAAAAACAAAAAACTAATTTAACAGAAAGCATGCAGAAAGAAAGGAATATGGGAATAACTGCGAATCAAAACATGAGACGATTCCAGAAAACAGCTCAAACTGTGTGGCTCGTTGAAGTGAAGTTCATTTATCTTCTGCCAGGGCAAGCACTAATCATGATTTCTTCAAAAAATGTCTAAATGATTTAGGATGTTTCATTGATATGTGGCTCATTTTGGGTTTAAACTGCATCTACAGCAGAAATCACACCGTATTTTCTGGAGAAAAATTAAGTGAACCATTACGACAGCACAGAAAACCAGCTTACTTTGGGTTACTCCAGACAGATTGATCTGAAATCCTAAAGAAAATGGAAAAAATGTTGAAAATCCATGCAAATGATGATAAACTCATGGATGCTTATTTACGTCATGGAATAAAATAATTAAAAAGGTAATTGTGACTTTTAATCTCATAATTCTGATTTGTAGATATTGTAGATACTTGTAATCTTGTAGATATAAACTCGCAATTTATTGATGAATACTCAGATATAAGAAAGATATATAGTCTCAATGACCTTTTTTATTCCGTGGTTGAAACAAGCTTCCATATAAACTGAACTGATGATGATGGTGTAAATAAGTGTGCCATGTATGTGAGCTGCTTTACCTGTTTCATTCTGACACCTCCAGCATGTGTTGGAATCTGAATGAGGAGGAGAAATCATTCATTTAATAATAACAAACAATCAGACCACAGTCAGACTGGACAGTATGAGACTGACCCGTTATGATAATCTTAATGCAAATACATGACATAAACAGCCACTATTATCACTCTTTATGCTCCTGTATTACTTTAGCATGCACATAATTGTCAAAAAGGTCTATTCTAAATTATAAAAAATAAATAAATTAATTAAAAAAAAATTTAATAATTTGTCACAACCATACATAGTACCAGGGATTACAGTTAATTACAGTTACCTGAAACTAAAACCATTAAATAAATAAATAAATAAATATTTTTTGTGACTTAAAATGAAATAAATGTTAACTGAAATAAAATAAAATATTAAAAAAAAGTCTAACTGGATGTACTAAAATAACTAAAACAGAAACAAAAAATATTTAGACATATTTAAAAACAAAAAATAAATATTAAAAATGACAAAAACACAACAAAAATAATAAAAACACAACAGTAGAAAATATAAAAATAAAATCTAATTCAAATATTAACAAAAACTATGACAGTATCTATTAGGTTAACTAAAACCATAAAAGAATTGTTAATTTTAATAAAATAAATGTGAAAAAAAGCAAAATAAAGTGAAATAAAATATTTAAAAAATTTAACTTAATTTCAGCTAGTTGCCAATGCAACATTTCTCATTTTTATTTAGCTTAACTTGATGTACTAAAATAACTAAAAATGAAATAAAAATGAATTTTAAAAAAAGAAATTTAAAAACAACAAAATCTAACAAAAATGACAAATACAAAAATACTGAAACTTTAACTAAAATTAACATTAAAGCATAAATAAATATATAAAATTCAAAATATTGACAAAAACTATAATAGTACTCCACTGATACAAAAGTAACACTGAATAGAGTGCAGTGAAATATTTTTTCAACACTTAACCTACAACAAAATATCCACAACTCAGAATAGACATTATAAATGGCCATCAGTCAGAATTGATACAGAACTGTTACAGTGGAGATAAAGAGCAAGAGTCGTGTAGAGAAACCCAGTGAGCTGTCTACATAGACAGCAGTTTTGACCATCAGAGCAGCACATTTAGCATGGATATGATGCCTAGAAAGGCTGCATGAGCCACTACACAGGCCTTCAGCCTCAGCACAACAAACCAGCTCAAAAACCAGCAGCGCAAACTCATGCAGACGCTTATCATGGAGCTTCGCGTTCAAGTGACACTGTAAACACTGGAGCATCGGCGCGGCCTAAACAACGCGTTCCGCTGCGTTCGCTCCGCGTCACTGAATAACTGCTCATTAGCCGCTTCACACTGTATTTGTGTCTCTTACCCTGCATGTTGCTCATTGTCGTTAAGTGCTGCGTGTGTAAGGCGGATCCCGCAGCGCTAGTTGGTGAATTGGTGCTGGGACTGGGAGTCGCCATTGTGGATCTGTCTGATTCCAGCAGCGGCTCTAGCGGCTGCACTGCAGTCAGGCAGATTGACCCTTCGGACACTGGATTCAAGCTGGACTCTCAACACACGCGACTACTGCAGCGAACCGACAGGCTTTCCGCACCCCATTCGGTAAAGTTTAAAAAGCGAGGGGGTTAAACTGTCGTAAGGCGGGACAGGACAGCCAGCTTCGGTTAGCAGTAACGACTCTCGCTGCTGAGCGCCAGCGCTGGCTCTACGGTTGCCAGGTGCTCGAGGACTCCCCGCTCAAAGGGGATTCATGAATCGATGGTCATCCAAAAATCACAAAATAAAATGTACATTTATGTAAAATAAGGAAATATTAAATAAAAGGTAGACTTTTAAATATGTCTGTATACAATGTAACATCTGTTTTATTTTATTGCACACTGCCGCTATTATTTTTCTATTATTTCTTTTGTTTGGTTTGTTTTATTTTGCTACATGAATATAAAATTAAAATATACAATTATATTTAAAAAAAAAAAAAAAAAAAAGGATATACATACAAAATTTTATGTTATTATATACATTCAGTATGTATATAATGAAATTAAATGTAATTGCATATGTATTTATTACTAAAATATATACTGTAATTATATACTAAAATTACATATACATTTAGTTTTATATTAACATGCTTATTAATGAGACCTTGACATGAATAAATTTACTTTTATAATATATATATTTTATATAGCATAAATACAATGTAAAATCAGTTTTATTTATTGCATATTTTATTACTGAACATTGCTAATATTATTTTCCCTTTTTGTTGTTTTGTTTTCTGTTGCTATATAAATATAAAATTAAAATTATATTTATAAAAGAAGTATACACATACAAAATTGCATTTAATTCATTATATATGTGTAATTTCATTATGCACATACAGTATGTATGAAATGGAATAAAATTTCATTTTATCACTTATATTTATTTTATAGTCATGTACTATAATTACATATAGCCTATCCTCTTATATAATTTCCTCTTCATAAAACCTATATACAATGTAAATATTCGCTGATTATTTCATGTTTATAATCGCTCGTTTCTAATATTAAAGGGCAAATTCAGCGATTCTCAACCAGCTTTGTTTCGTCGGCATAAGTAAACAAACAATGTGTATTATTTTTACGCGTCACCTGCACCAAGATATTCCCGTTTATTTGTCAGCAAACGTCTGTCGGATGACGTAAAACGCGTCACTTTTGACAGTTCCAGGACTACAAATCGTACTTCCGCATTTTTGTATCCCACTCCCGGATCGCCTAATCGAGCCCAGTGCATAATGGGTTCTGTAGTTTTCCTACATTTTTGCTCCTATGCTCCTGTTTTGCATTTTTAATGCATAGGTAGCCAACTTTCATTAAAATTCCATCTTGCCAGCGATGACTTACCCTTATTAAGGGTTTGTTGTTGTTCATTTGATTTGTCTGTATATTTGTGTAACTTTTGTTAGTATAGTGTTACTTAGGCTATACATGATGAACACATCTAAGGGTTTATAAAAATCAGATTTAATACTAAATGTAAGCAGAAATTGAGAAGATCATACAGAAGGGTGTTTGTTTATTATTTTCTATTCCATTATTCATTGACAATAATCTTCTCTCCTGTCAGTTCATAAATGCTTTCCACTCATGGATACTTGAGAACCATGTCTGATATCCTTCCGTTGCCCTTCAGAACCATCTGGTCCTCATAGACATAAACCGTCCCGAAGGCATTACTGTCTGGACGAGTTTCAATCACCCCCTCCAGCGTGATGTGGTGAACACCAGCCTCATCCATGTGATATCCTCCATCATGATCGTGTCCCGCCATGAAGCAAACCACGCACTTATGCGAGCGCAGCACGGACTGCATGGCGTCGTAGTTCCACGCCAGGCAGATGGGGTCTGTGGCGTACGGGTGAATGGGAAGATGACCTGCACAAATACACAAAATACAGTGACTGTCAAAAGTTTGGAAACATTACATTTTTTAAATGTTTTTAATTAAGTCTCTTCTTCTGCTCACCAAGGCTGCATTTATTTGCTCAAAGATACAGTAAACATTATGAAATGCTATTACAATTTGAAATAACTGTTTTCTATGTGAATATATTGTAAAACGTAATTTATTTCTGTAATCGAAGCTGAATTTTCATTTGCTGCTTCGGATTTTTGTGGAACATTAAAAATGATCACTCAAAAGAAAGACATGAATGCTTTTATACATCAAGGGTGTGTTAAACTGATCAAAAGTGACAGTAAAGGCTTTTATAATTACAAAAGATTTCTATTTCAAATAAATGCTGTTCTTTTGAACTTTCTATTCATCAAAGAATCCTGAAACATAAAATGTAGCACAGTTTTCACAAAAATATTCAGCACCACAGCTGTTTTCAACATTGATAATGAGAAATGTGTCTTGAGCAGCATATCAGAATGATTTCTGAAGGATCATGTGACACTGAAGACTGGAGTAATGATGTTGAAAATTCAGCTTTGATCACAGCAATAAATTACATTTTACAACATACTCACACAGAAATAATATTTCACAATTTTAACTGTTTTTGAACAAATAAATGCAGTCTTGTGAGCAGAAGAGACTTCATTAACAACATAAAAACATTATGTTTTGCAAACTTTTGACAAGTGCTGTAAAGACCTGAAAGGACCAAGCATAAAGAGCTTAAAAGCATATATACTTACTAAAGACAGTTACTCTCTCCTGTTTCTGGTCAGCAAGAGTTAAGACTTCATCGAGCCACAGCAGCTGCTCTCGGCTGAATCCGCCATTAAATTTCACAAACCTTTGTTCCAAGCCATTAAATGCTGCAAGAAAGAACACAGTCTGTGTTCAGCTGGCTTTAATTCACCCCCAACAGTTCTAGCTGTTTGTTTACACACTGAAATGTCACCATGACTATTATGTAAAGTAACATTATTTTACAAATTTTATCCAAATTGCATGTCAACTGGCTTCAAACAGCCTTTTCTATAAGACTGACATGTATGATTCTACGTAATGCACTAATGTATTTCTCAAGTCATGTCTTAATCAGATCTATTTTCCAGAATTCAGATCCAGTATTGCATTACTTGCTCACCAGTGGATCCTCTGTAGAGAATGGGTGCCACCAGAATGGAAGTCCAAACAGCTAATGATAAAAATATCACAATAATCCACAAGTAATCCACACCAATCCAGTCCATCGATCAATGTCTGGTAAAGTCAAGACGTTAATTTTTAGCTAAAATACAAGTCCAAAATCCGTAATAACGCCTCCTGTAATCCATAATAATATCACTTATTGGCTGTTTGGACTCTCATTCTGATGGCACCCATGCACTGCAGAGGATCCATTGGTGAGCATGTGATGGAATGCTAGGTCATAATCTCCAAGACAGAAATTGACTTCTATATCAAACCCTACCTTTTCATATGTTGCTGTTATATTTATTTATTTATTTCCTATATAAATTACTTTGAAATGGACCAGCATGTGCATAACTGCAGCCTACATTTCCCAAAATCTTTTCAGAGCAGTTTTTATATGCAAATTTTTCAAATGTAATTCAAATCAAACTATTCAAATGTTTTTTCTCTGTTTCATTTTTTAACTTTAATACGTTAGGCACTAGTTAATACACAACACTAGTTCCTGTCTTTCACTAATCTCACAAAGGTTTGGCTGCAGCACCTGGCGGCTGGTTGAGATCAGTGTTGCTGTTGTGTTCCTGCAGGAGTTTCAATGATCGTTTGTGTTTCTCGCTGCTCTCGTCTCTCCCGATCACGCTGAGGTCATATGCGTCCAGCAGCACGAAGCGAAACCCTGGAGCGGGGAAGGGGAGGTCCAAGATGGCGCCTTGTTAAGACGAAATTTTCAGAGTTCCTGACCAAACTTTACAGATTCAGAAAGGCTAGCTGTATTAACGTACTATTTCACTACATTTGCTTAATCAGATATCAGTACATTCATTTAAGAGCGTAAACATGCCATTTGACAAACGCAAAGAGAGATCAGACACTGAGCACTAGTATGGATGTTCACGGTATGCACTCCCTGCTGTAAACGAGTTTGAACTCTCTACGCGACTTACTCCCTGTCACTCCTAGCAAGCCACCTGCTCACTAAAAAGGTAAATCTTCAAGTCTAAATGAGCAGGCCGACTCTGCCATCATCTCCACGCTTTCCTCGGTGATCAATACCCGGTCTGATGCACTCAAAGGAATGATTAGTGCCAATGCTCTGAAGATAGAAGGGCTGAAGAAAACGATATACTTTGTGTGTGCCGAAGTTCAAGATTTGAAGAACAATTTGAAAGATGTAGATTCCAGATTTAAAGATCAAGAACGTCTTACGGGCACATGGGAAACACGCATTTCTGATCTGGAGAGATACTCTCGCAGGTGGAATTTGAGATTGTTTGGAGTACCTGAGACTTTCAAGGAAGATATCAGATCCGAGGTCATTCTGCAGCGAGACTTATCCCAAGGCCAAGAACAAGTACCCGGACGTCATTGACACTGTGCATCGGCTAGGGAGGAGAGGTGACAACACAAAACCTCGCGCCGTTATCATGCAGTTTACCTCACGAGTTATCCGCGATGCCTTATGGAAAGCTGCCAAGAGGTCCCAGTTTTTCCAAGACAACAACCTGCGCTTCGCAGACGGAAGAGCTTGTGGCCGAGAGTGAGAGAGGCGAGGGCTGCTGGAAAAACAGCCTATTACATTGGAGCGCTTGTGTTCATTGAAGGTGTGGAGATTGCTTTGTGAGCTCCATCATGAGGATCGTGCACTCTTTTCTAAGATGGTGACTGTTACCCGTCACTATGGCATTTGAGCCATCATCGTATTACAGCTGGACCTTTAATTTGGTCATTTAAATTGGTCAATTAAGCTCTGTTCATCTCAGTTTTCTTCTCATCTATCAGTCAATTTTGACTTTCTGCCTTTGTTTTTATTCGTGTTAACAGCTGTTCATTGCTGAGTGTTTATCAATGTCGATATCGTTAATTTCTCTTAATGCCAAGGGTTTAAGAAACAGTGTAAAGCGCAAAGCCCTCTTTTTGTTTGTTAAAAACCACGGATCAGACTTTTGCTTTTTTCAAGAAACCCACTCCACACAAGACGATGTTAAATTTTGGAGATCCCAGTGGGGCAGTGATGTATGGATGTCGCATGGCACAGAGCGATCAGCAGGTGTCGCCACTCTAAAAAATAAGTTTGTTGGTGAGATTTTACACGTCGTCAGTGATCCCAAAGGTCACTTTCTCTTATTAGTGGTTTCACTTGGTCAGACCATCTCAGTTCTATTAAATGTATATGGGTACAATTCTTCTAAAGAAAATGCGACTTTAATGGATGTGATCAGTGAAAATATTCAGTACTGGTTAAATAAATACCCCAATGCTGTTCTTATTTCAGGAGGGGATTTCAATATGGTTTTAAATAGTGATTTAGATAGGTTTCCCCCTAGAGCTGCTTCTATAAGTTCAATTATGAATAATTTCATGTTACGTTTTTGTGTTGTTGATATATGGAGGGAATTTTATCCACACCAGAGACTTTATACGTGGAGCAGCAAGGACCGTTCTAAGCAGTCCCGAATAGATTACTGGCTCATTTCCCAAAGCCTAGCAAACAGTTGTAAATCAGTCAGCATTCATGCTACACCTCTTACAGATCACAGTGCTATCTCTCTCAAGATTTGTCTTTCTGCATCCCTTGACTTCAGCTCATCTCCTTCTTATTGGAAATTGAACAATTCCCTTCTCCTGTTTGAAGATGTTAAGAGGAATATCACATTACTGATTGAGCAGTACTGGAGAAGAGCTTTAGTGTTAGACTCATATTGTTGCCAGTGGGAGCTCTTAAAGTTTGAAATTAGTAAATATTTTAGGAAATTCGGTAGTAATTTAGCTAGACTTAAGAAAGCAGAAGAAAATAAGGTGGTGTCTAAAATTACAATACTTTCTTCTAAACCCCCAGAGCTGTTTTCTGAATCAGAAAAGCTTGAGTATGCTGACCTGCAATCTAAATTAGACGAGATGTACACTTATAGAGCACAGGGTGCTTACATTAGATCTAGACAAAAATGGATGGAGGAGGGAGAATGCAACACAGCATATTTTTTCAGACTAGAAAAGAGTCGCTTAAGTACTTCGCTAATTGAAACTCTTAATATTGAGGACAGTCACTAATCCCTCAATCCATTGCACATTTCTGTTCTAAATTTTACAGTAAACTGTATAAAAAAAAGTATTCTGAAGAGGCAGCCCGTACTTTTCTGGAGTCTGTTAAAAATTGTAAGACTATTTCAAGAGATGACAGAAATCTTTGTGATAGTGAAATTACTTTATCTGAAGTTAGTAACTCAATTCTAGAACTTAAAAACAATAAATCTCCCGGAACGGACGGGCTTACCGCAGAGTTCTATAAACAGTTCTCTAAAGAACTGTCTCCTTTTTTACTTAAGGTTTTTGAAGAAAGCATACAGAATGAGGCTCTCCCCCCGACTCTCACTCAAGGTTTAATTACTTTAATTCCGAAACCTAAAAAAGATTTACTTTTAATTGACAATTGGCGTCCCGTTTCTTTGCTTAACAGTGATTATAAAATTTTAACTATTATATTTGCTAAAAGATTAAAATACGTATTGGGTTCTGTAATAGATGAGACACAATCTGGTTTTTTGAACAAAAGACACATTGTTAACAATATAAGGTTGATTCTTGATTTATTAGATTATTCAGACTTGATTCAGGAAGACAGCTTCATTCTTTTCTTAGATTTCTATAAGGCTTTCGATTCCTTAGAGCACCAATTTATTATTAATTCTTTAGAAAAATTCGGTTTTGGGGATATGTTCTGCAGAGTAATTAAAACCCTTTACAATAATGGAAGTGCTTCGATTAAATTAAAGAATGGCACTTCACCAAGGTTTAGTTTGTCCAGAGGAGTGAGACAAGGGTGTCCCATTTCTCCCTATTTATTTCTTCTTTGTGTGCAGCTACTGTCAACATTTGTATGTGAAAGCGGTATTCGGGGTATCCATATAGCAGATCGAGAAATATTTATGAGTCAATTAGCAGATGACACCACCTTATTTTTAAGAGATGCTTCCCAAATCCCTATAGCAATTAATTATATAAAACTTTTCTCTAAAGCTTTGGGTCTTAATCTAAACATAGGTAAATGTGAATTAATGTCCATTAAAAATTGTACAGCACCCACTATTTTTAATATTCCAGTTTAAATCTGAAATTACATACTTAGGTATTGTGATAACTAAAAATCAAAATAAAAGATGTACCTTGAACTTTGACCCAATTATAATAAAAGCCCAAAGAAGATTTAACACATGTTGCAGAGAGACTTGACCTTAAGAGGCAGAGTACTACTGACTAAGGCGGAGGGCATCTCCAGACTTACATATGCTGCACGCTCTCTATATGTGGACAACAAAATTTGTAAATCAGTTGATAAAATCCTGTTTAATTTTGTTTGGAAAAACAAAATCCATTATGTAAGGAAGTCTGTAATAATGAACACGTATGAGTATAGTGGGTTGAATTTCCTTGATTTCTCCTCTTTGAACAACACTTTCAAAATTAGTTTTTGTGTAATCCAAATTCAGTTTGGAATTCTATCCCAAATTATTATTTTTCCAAATTAGGTGGTCTCCCCTTTTTATTGATCTGTAATTATAATATTGCTAGAATCCCTTACAATTTATCTAAATTTCATAAACAGTCATTACTTGCATGGTCATTAATGTTTAAGCACAATTTCTCCCCGCACCGGTACTTCATTTGGAACAATCAAGACGTGGTATATAAGAGGAAATCTTTGTTTTTCAGTAATTGGTTTGAGAAAAACATTTTGATAGTTTCTCACAAAGAATTTTTATGTAAATTTGATTTCCCAGTAACTCCTAAAGAATTCTCCATCGTCATGGACGCTATTCCTAAAGGAGTTGTCATGCTTTTAAGGGGCTCTGTTAGATCACCCAGTACTTTACCTGTTTCTTTAGACCCATTTGAAATCCCAGTAGGAAAACTATGGTCACATCCTTTATCATCACGTATTTAACTATAAGATTAGATCGCTTTTTCAAAAGGACCTTGTAACAACTCCATATGTGGTGTCTTACTGGGAGAATGTTGTTGATCATATTGACTGGAAAAAAGTATGGACTCTGTCTTCCAAAACATAATAACTAACAAGGTTAGAGACATCTCATTCAAATTGTTGCACAGATTTTGCCCAACTGGGGTGTTTTTGGGAGGGTTCAAATCGGATATAGATACAGGCTGTGTTTTTTGTGGTGACCCTGGTGAGGCTGATGTGCATGTCTTCTGGGATTGTCCTCACGCGCAGCTATTTTGGATTGAGTTCTCTAGTGTTGTCGGTCGCGGTGTGCTTCAGGGTTTCTCCTTGCTTTTCAGGGATGTGCTGTTTGGCTTCTTTGGCATGCAAAGGGATAGAATTGGCGAATATTTTGTTGTTGGCCTGTTGTTGCTTCTTGCAGAGTTTCGTGTTCGCCGCAGTGGATTCACTCATCAAAGTCCTTTATTTGTTGTTTTTGGAGGGGAGGTTCAACAGTATATCCAGGCTGTTTCGTCTTCCAAGAATCTTGAAGCTATTGAAACGGTTAATTTATTTGGTCTTTTTGGTATATTTTGTTAAAGCTTTGTTTTGTATTATTTACTTATTGTTACATACATCTAGAAATGGTGCTTTGCATGTAATGTCATCTCTTTGTGCATAATGTTGATATTTTCTGTACTTTTTTCTTTGGTGCCTTGGCATTAATAAAATTAAAAAAAAAAAAAAAAAAAAAAAAAAGAAAGAAACCCTGGAGCGGGGCTGAACTCGTACGCGTAAACGTCGTCCGCTATTAGGTCACTTCCACTTCCGGCTTTCGCAGTGCTGTTGAGAGGGGAAGTGAGTAGAGTTTCCCTGCAGAAGTTGTAAAACTCGTGATTGCCCCACACATGATGCACATCCGCCGAGCTCTGGTCAAACTCCCTGATAACTGTGTCTAGAGCCTGTTCCGAAGTGCTGCGGCTCTTATTAAACCCATCAATAATGTCTCCCAGCTGAAAGACGCACTTGACGCGCTGCTCTTCCCAGCGGCGCGTCGCGTTGCGCAGCAGCTGAACGCTGTTCCTGTAGAAGCGTTTGCGTGTTCTCAGATAATTTAAGCCATCCTCTATATCTGCGTACTGTATGTCCGCAATGATCCCGAATGCGAACACCGGCAGCGCGCGTTCCTCCATCGCTGTTCTCCTGATCAAAGATATGTATGTAGGTAGATGCCCTACCCTCATGTCCTTCCAAACCCGTAAGACCTTCGTTCACCTTCGAAACACAAATTAAGATATTTTTGATGAAATCCAAGAGCTTTCTGACCCTCCATAGAAAGCAATGTAACTTAAATGTTCCCAGGTCCAGAAACGCATTAAGGATTCACCCCAATTCGTCCTCCGCCATTATCAAGAGTACCACGATGTATGCGGGTGGTGCTGCTGACGTAGAACACGCATGTGCTGCGCCTTATTTACGAGCATTTTTGCTTTCTTTGAGCACAAAAAGTACTCTTGCAGCTTTGAAAAATTACAGTTGAACCACTGATGTTAACGATGTCATTACTACATTTCTGGGTCTGGGAACATTTCAGTTACATTGCTTTCTATGAAGGCTCAGAAAGCTCTTTGATTTCATCAAAAAATATCTTAATTTGTGTTTTGAAGATGAACAAAGGTCTTATGGGTTTGGAACGACATGAGGGTGAGTAATTAATGACGGACTTTTCATTTTTGGGTCATCTAACCCTCTAAGACTGAAATCTAAGTTCGGTTTTTCGTCGACATAATTTTCTAGCAATTTAATAAGTTCTGAGGGATTGGCATTAACAGTCATTAATTACACATTAATTACATTTTTCTAAAAATTCAGAATAAATAAGTAAATGACCATTGCTGTTTAAAAGCTGTGAAACCAACAAAATAGTGTTTCTAATCCAATTAGATTAAAAGAGATTTTTTTTTTTTTTTGGTGTGTAATATTTTGGTTATTCCAAATTAAGCATCTGTGAGGCGAGAAAATGTGTTTGTATATAATCATCATGATAATAATGCCTGTTGATGAAAATTTGACAGTTTTATGGGAAGCTTGTTTTAATATTAAAATTACAATTAAGGAGAAATTCAATACCATCTACTTTTTTCAAAAATAATATTAGGGTTATGATACCATAATTTATTTTTAGAGTGAATATAATTTTTCATTTATTTAATTTTAAATATAGCATTATGTTTCAAAATCATGTCAGTCCACCTTTGGTTAAATGAATTACAAAGTGTTATTTTATTCAAATAATAATGTTTATTTTTCCAAATAAAATTACATATACTTTATTTATTTCATTAATAATATGTTTTGGAACATCTATGGCCATTGCTGTGTAAACTAGTCTAGTACCCTTCAGATTTTGATAATAATACTCTCCTATTTAAGGGCAAGTCTCCCATTGACCAGCTATTAAATTTATTTTTAATTTTATTAAAATTAATTGTTAATTATTATTAAAAAAATATTCATATTAAAAATTAATATTAAGGGTAATAATAAAGGTTTATTATTTCTTTTTGGTCTTTATAAATAAGAAGTTTGGTCCTTAATTGGAATGGCATATATTTCTGACAACTTACTAGATTGTTCTTTTAATGCATAATTCACATTTTAATATTTATGGATAAACCTGAGACCAAATTCATTAAGACACTCAAGTGCTAATTTTATTTTATTTTATTTTATTTATTTTTTTGCTATCTGTTTTGCGATGTTGCTTGGACACTTTCCTATTGAGAATGAGCAACAAATTTCTATCTGGATACTTTAGATCGGTCGTGGGCACTGTGTCTCACCTGGTTGCCCATTCAAAAAGTTGCCCAGTATATAGGCTATCATCACCTTTAGCGGCTGTTTGAATGTTAGCCGTCCGCCATATTGGAATGGTCAAAGCCGGTCAGCGAACACTTGAGAGCAAGTTGCCTGTGTGTCTGTAACCCTAGTAATACGCATATATTAATAGCAGATGAAACTAACATAATACAACAAGATGAAGCCGATAGCTAACACTACATTTAGAAGGTACTAGGCTATATATTAAAACCTGCAATATTAATACATATTAATACATAGCCTATATAAAACACAGAGTTAATACATATTTTAAAAAACACACACACAGTCTTACCTGTGAAAGTTTATCCAATTTCTTCAGGAATTTACATTTCGGCGGTACAATCAGAGGCTGCTCTATGTTGTGGCATTTTGAAACTCATTGATTTTTATTTTGATTGACGACATATCGACCGTTCCAAAATAGCGGACGCCTCAACGTGTCTGGAGCGGTCGAATGTGGCATCTACCTTCTATGCTCCTGATCGGTTTGTGCTTAATTCTTCTAAATAAATAGATATTTAATTTACTAGAAATCCTGAGCATACAGTTTAAACGCATTCGACATCTAAGTTTGACATGTAAACATAACTAGCGCGTGAAAGCGAAAGCTTGGCGTCCATTGATAGATCGTGGATCGTACCATCACGCGTTTGGGGGGGGGGGGGGGGGGGGGCGTTAAAACAAATACTGTAACCCACAAACTGCATTGAAACACAACACAATACTATGGAAGCCCGCGGAATAAAAAAAAAAAGTCACAATTTTTAATTCTGTGGCAGAAAAGGGCTTCCATACCGTATGTAAAACCCGACTTCTTTACGCATTTGTAACACGTCTGTAACAATAAACAAGACTTTGACAGTACGTCCGCTTTAGGATGTTCAGAGCTCGTAGTGTATTTCACAAGAACACTACAATTATGTGACCACGAGAGGGAGACAACAGACAACCGAGACAAGCTGAAAAAGTGATTAATATATTCCCATTAGGTTTCACTCCTTTAAGTTTTAGTTACATCATTGGGAGTTTTCTAACAAACTGAATATTCATTTCAGGAGCAGGAAAGTACCTAATGCTTCTCTATGACACACAAAAACCGTGAAAATCCATCACACACACACACCACAAAGACTTTTTAGATAGTGTCCTTCATTTAAAGTAAGCCATAGTCTATTAATAGCTAACAAGACTTGAAAAACAAATGGCTACTGTAATTTGCGAAATATGGTAGGCCTACATTTGTCAGTACTGTAAAAGTTTCTAACACGTTTTAATTCAAAAGTTAAATGGATAGGCTACTGAAATCAGTTTGATTTGAATGTTGAATTTGCCAATGTTTATATTTTGAATAATACAATACTTTATAAATATTTGTTTTTATTCACGGTTGCAGTCCATGTTGTCCATGTACTCAAGAATCGTTGCATTAAATCTAATCCAAATGCAGAGTATCGAGTTTATTTATGCAAGCAGGTTGAATTTATGCAGTTACTTTGATGTTCGATCGAGATATAGGCTACATATGCACATTTACAGGCAAAACATCTTCCACTTAATTCACGATATGTGATTTTTTTTTTTTTTTTAATTGCTTAACAAAAGTTACCCTAACCTGTCATAATAAGGGCTTCCCACATTTCATCAGGAGAACAGTCGCAGTTTTTTGTGATCTCCTCTATTAGATCATACAGATGTTTAGTGACACAAATCAGGCTTTTCGGAATGAGGCAATGCAGTGAATGAGCTCTGCTGTCTGTCTCTGATGATGATGTGCGAGTGAGTGGGTGTGTTCACTCCAGTGCCACGCGCTGCGATCCTGACAGCATTCACATTACAGTCCACACCGACCATGAGAAAGACAAACACGCCTTAAGCTCTCGGACGAGTTTGGGGTCATTCGGATTACAATTTCGGAGACAGTTTGGAGATTTGATTCGCCACCTGAGGAGTTTACGATGTCAGGCTCGTTTTGTCGAAGTTTATACGCATTTAACGGAGATCAGCATCAGCAGGGACTGAAGTTTGAGGCTGGAGAACTGATCAGAATAACGCAAGCTCCGGACGGAGGCTGGTGGGAGGGAGAGAAGGACGGAGACAAGGGATGGTTTCCCTCAACTTACGTGCAGGTGGAGGTAAGATCGTCATGACTGGCGTGCGTGTGTTTATCATCTGCTCTAACTGAACACTGGAACTGTATCGGCTACCTTACAGGTGACACATTTGGGTTGCGGGAACGTTGTTTTGAAACGTTTCTAATGTCTTCTTTTCTTGACGTGGTTAGAACGTTATTCAAAGATTACAAAGAACGTTATACTAACTCTACTTTTAATATTCTAAGAACGTTAAAATAAATAGTTTTCTTATTGTGGTTGTAACGTTAGCCTACCTAAACGTTACAAAAACGTTTCACGTTCGGGTAGGTTACAAATAACATGTTTGGGACGTTACGAGAATTTAAGAGCGTTTTCTCTCAAATAACATCATAAGCACGTTCCTAGAATGTTGATCTCAGAACGTTTTCTTTCACCGTTGTGTGAACGTATATCAAATATGTCTATTAATAAAGAATAAACATTAGAACTTTTGGCCTAACCTTTATGTAACTTTTAAATATCGTTAGTGAAAGTTGTGAGAAGGTTCCCGTTAGCGGAACGGTTCTTTCTTCTTTACTAATCCTACGGAAAATGTTCCGAGTAGGCTAATTTTAGGGTGTTCAGTGTGAAATCTGTGATTCATTCAGTAAGGCCACTTGTGAAACTCGTGCGAACGTTTACTCGCCCATCGAAACGTTTCAAAGCGGTTCTGAATGTTTTCGATGAAGAGGGACGTGAGTTTCCCTCATGATGGGCATCTGTCTCTGATGAAGCGATACCGCACGAGCGACTCGAGACTTCCTCGTTTCTCAAGCTCGGTCTTTTCATATCGTTTGATCAACTTGGAACTTACACTAGTGTTTTGTGTGAATTAAATGTTACACATTAAGAAACCAACAGTAGGCTATTTTTGAGAAATAGCCTATCATTAAATGCTGATGTACATGTCAGTTTTGTAGAATAAGCTGTTTCAGTCTACCTGGAGAGGGTCAGCTCATGTTGGCATCACATGACATAATGTTGATGACCAAGTTACTATAACCAATTATAACAATGTTAATAATGTGTTTACTTTAAAAGGACCTTCAGTGCTCAAAACACTTCAGCCTACAAAAAGCATAGGCTAAGTATAAAAGTGCATTTATCACATTCCGACATAACACAGTAATTAGAGCGATTAAGGGAATCTTCACTTGCCTCATAATTTGATTCAACTATGATTCAGAAGGTGATGATTCAATGATTAATCGATTCCAGCTGTTATCAAACAAATGTTAAATTACATGACAAATGTCTATTTTTCAAGTTACTCAAGTTACAGTATAAACAAAAACTGCAAAATATGATTTCAACAACTTGAGATTTTTTATTTCAAAATAACTATAAATATCACATTATAGTTATTAAAAGCTAAGAACAAATTAAAAATAAGAACAGGTGCAAAAAACAAACAATAGGAAAAATACAATATAAGATACAAATGAAATAAACAGTGTTTTATGTTTTTAAGATACAGTAGCATTCAAGTAAAAAATGCTACCGAAATGAAACAATCAAATGTAAATGAAACACTGCATAGTATTCACTGTAAGAATTACATTTTCAATGATTCTTATTAAAGCTACTAAAGTGTTTCAGTCAAGTTTGGTGAGAGATTTTCTGATTTCTTTCCCTATTTAAAAGCTATTGGAACGGCTGGAATGAATGAGCCAGCTAGAGTTGAAGATTTCACTGGTCACTTCAATCACAGTGCTGATTGTCTAAAACACTCAAACAAATACTAACTCCTAACCCTAACCTAAGCCAGATCCACTGATCAGTCAGTCCATCCCTGATTTTCACAACGTATGAACTTTTCATGACATGTGACCATGTGATTGAGCTGACCAATGAAATTGGCTGAGGTCTAGATAGATAGATAGAAAGTTCACACTTGTTGGCTAGAGGAGGCTCAGTCCTCTAACATGTTTCTCATACTTTCGTCTCTTCCTCTTTTTTGGCTTCCATTAGAATCTCAACATCCAAGCGTGTAAATAGCTCCTCTGATCTGTTCACTAGTGATCGACCGATATTGATTTTTTTAGAACCGATACCGATACCAATTATTTGCATGTTTATGTGCCCGATAACCGATATGCAGAACCGATATTTATTTACTGTTATAAAATACTTCACTTTGGTTTTTCCTCTTTTCAGTCATCTTTTTTTTTTAAGTGTCGAAAATCTGCAGTCTTATTACAACAATAAACAAACACATTTTATTTATAAAAAGCATCAGCAGCAATAACACTAATATTTTCAATAAGCAAAATAAATGTAGAATGTCTAATGTTTTCAAATGGAGAAAATAAGACAGGAGTCATATCAACTTCATTTTAAACTACAGTTTTAGT
>JAFVLL020030761.1:12470-24299 GCA_021397915.2 Tor tambroides | reverse complement strand
TTTACAGAGTTTTGACTTTTAGTTTGTTACTTTTTCTTATTTGTAAGTCGCTTTGGATAAAAGCGTCTGCTAAATGACTAAAAGTAAAGTAAAAGGAAAATACTTACAGTATAAATGCTTTATAATTCCGCAGGTTATTACCCCCTTATTCCCCAAACGTTGCATATTGTTCCCTTATACTGTACCTACGAGTAGGTACTGTGGAGGTACTCTATAGTTACAAATAGGTACGCTGTAAATTCTGTTTAATTACGCGATACATTGCGGGCTGTAATCTAAAGCGTTACCGAAACTTACTTTTCGTAATATCTATTTCATGCTTTTTTTCATTTCAGATTTGATGTGCAATTAATATGCCACTAATTTGATTGATTAATTGCCACATTGTGTCATTGATGTATTTACTTTTTCTCCCTAATTTACTTTCCCCCATTTCTCTGACTAATAGTTCTTTTCTTTTCTTTTCTTTTCTTTTCTTTTCTTTTCTTTTCTTCAGTGGCTGATGCACTGTGACCATGTGCATCAGCCACAGTACAGGGCCATCTGCTGTCAATGTGTGTTCACAAATTTGTAGCATACTGTATATAATTTCATGTTTAGTAATAAATTAATATCCAATAATATACACATAAGCCTCTAAATAAAAAATCCAAACCATCATGCTACACATTTTTTCAGTGAAGCACTTAAAAGGAGTCGATTAACAGAAAGATTTTTTATTTCTTAAATGGTGTGTTTACAAGATAGCTCAACTGAAAGAGTATGCACTTACTTTTGAAAAGTGCAAGACAGAACTTGTTTGTATCTGTACTTTCTGTTTGAGGTCTTTGTTAGATTTTTTTTCAGTAGAGCACATCATGGTGTGTTGTGGTTTGGCACAGTATAGGCTGGAAATGTAGGGTGTGTTGTGTTCTCATATGCTTAAACCATTGTTCCTCTGTGTTGCCTTTTACAGATGGCCGGCCTCTGTATATCCTACGCCTAGGACATATGGACACTAAAGGACTGGTTCGAGCACTTGGAGAAGAATCCCTGCTCAGACATGTAAGAGATTCTGTAGTCCACATTTTCCATCACGCTCTCTGGTATATTCCATTCATATGAATTCAAATGAATAGTGCAGCATATATGAATTTTAAGGTGCTGTCAATCAATGAAGAGGGTCTGAGACGCTGTGAGGAGAACACCAAAGTCTTTGGTCGGCCAATTAGGTATTGACAGGACTGACAGATTTTTATTCTGTATCCATAAAGTGTGATATTATTTACAGTTAAAACACTCAATTGCATTTTGTCTGCAACAAGCCCTATGAGAGGCCCCCCATAAACTTTTGTTTTAATTCACATTTTCTCATCCTGTAGTTGTTGGACATGTCTTGTCGATCTTGAGGGGCTCAATATGAGGCATCTGTGGCGTCCTGGAGTCAAAGCTCTGCTAAGGATTATTGAGGTGGTGGAGGCCAATTACCCAGAGACCCTGGGCCGTCTACTTATCCTCAGAGCTCCCAGAGTCTTTCCTGTCCTGTGGACGCTGGTTAGAGACACCGCTGTTTGCTTTTAGTTTTAAATTGATCTTCTCTGCTAAAATCTAGAGATGAGAATGACATTTTAACATGACATGCCATATTAATTTGTTCAAGTTATTAACTCCTTATATTCACAGTCCTTTATAAAAAATAATTGCATGAAGTAACAACCTCTCATTTACATAGTACATGAGTCACCCAGTTTAAACTCTTAGTAGCCTGATTTAACTTAAAGGAAGCATATTATGTATGTATCAACTGTACCTTCTCTTATCTCTTCACAGGTGAGCCCTTTCATTGATGAGAATACACGAAAGAAGTTCTTGATCTATGCAGGAAATGACTACCAGGGCCCTGGCGGTCTTGTGGACTACATTGATAAACAGATCATCCCTGACTTCCTTGGAGGAGAGTGTATGGTGTGTAATTTTATTTTCCCTATGATTTGCAACTTAATAATGTCTATTCACTTGCATAGTATAGTAAAACTTGCTCCCAGAAAGATCTGTATGCATGTCTTCAAATTTGGATATTATGTGTCTCACTTTACTATGGTTTTAGTGGCTTAATGAACTAAAGTTATAACACTGTGAAATATGTGCAGTGTGAAGTGCCAGAGGGTGGCTTGGTTCCCAAGTCTCTGTACAGGACTGCAGAAGAACTGGAGAATGATGAGATCAGGCTGTGGACAGAGACTATTTACCAGAGTGCCAGCATCTTCAAAGGAGCACCACATGAGGTCAGACTTATGTCTGCATTAGAAACAAAATTATACAGCAGAAGTTTGGTTTTGCTTGGTGCATTTTCATAGTATGAACACATAATCTACGATTTATTTATTTGTTTCACAATCTACAAAAACTTGATTTCAGTCTGAGAAAACATTGATTTTTTTTTTTTCCCTTTAAAGCAGAATACCACCTACTGGACAGCAATGAAACTACAGTTTTAGTTAAAGAACAATTTCCTTTTTTATATCTCCCCCTTCAGCTACTGATTGAGATCATTGATGCCTCCTCAGTCATCACTTGGGACTTTGATGTATGTAAAGGTGATGTGATCTTCAATATCTACCACTCTAAACGGGCTCCACAGCCGAGGAAAGATCCGCTGGCTACCCATGGCATCACCTCTCCTGCAGGCAACAATGTGCAGCTTATAGATAAATCTTGGCTGCTGGGACAGGACTACAGCATGGTGGAGTCACCCCTCACCTGCAAAGAGGGAGAAAGTGTGCAGGTATGTCACTTACAACCATCATCCAGTTTTATGCTGATAGACTAAAGGTTCATAGTGGTTACACCATACTTTGCTTCTGTACCTTTAAGACTATGTAAATGCCCTCTTTGCATGTGTGAGAGAGAGTTAAGAGTTGTCTTGATAATTGCATTCCATCTTTTTTTTTTTTTTCCCCTTCCCTTGTTTTAACCACTCTGTCAACATATGTACACACCATTTAGGGTTCACATGTGACTCGATGGCCAGGTTTCTATATTTTGCAATGGAAGTTCCACTCTATGCCAGCATGTGCCACCACAAACCTACCTCGAGTGGATGATGTTCTGGCTACTCTGCAGGTGTCCTCTCACAAGTGCAAAGTCATGTACTACACTGAGGTTCTATGCTCAGAGGACTTTAGGTAAACATACTGAACAGTACTGAATTGTGTGATATCTGTTGTAATCATTTCATCACTGTTTAGTTATTGTCATTTTAAATTTTATTTTAATGAAAATAACTTGAATGTGGGTTTTTTTTTTTTTTTTTGGTCATAATTCCAGATTCTTTATTTAAACTATTACTTTTCTGTTTTGGTTGTGTCTATGTTTTATCAGTATTACCTTATTAAAGTAAAAATAGAGCGAAATAGCTATGAGCAGTGTCCAAGCCTGCTGCTTTTTTTCTCTTTCTCTCCTTTCTCCACACGACTACCCTCCTTTCTGTTTCTCCCTGTAAAGAACGGCTTGCTGCGATGTACAGAGTTTGTAAGTGAACTTGTTTGCTGTTAGCTTAACGACTGTGCTGTGCCAGTGGATTTTGATTGTTAGCATTATCATCATGCTAACAAAGCTCTGTTAATTCTGCCTGCTCAAACATGCTTCACCCAGTATCACCCTCTAACTCTGCATTCAGTATGTGCAGGCTGATTTAATACAGCTGACGTGAGACAATGATAAGCCTACATGAAATTTACATAAGCTTTTGAAAACCTATTTTCAACCTGTTTCTATTAAACCCCTCTTCCAAAATTTCCAAATTTTTTCCCCAAGTAATTTGTAAACCGATCATATACACTATGGACAAATGTATTGGGACACCTGACCATTACACAAGCAGGGACTTAAATGACATTGCATTTTAAATTAATATGGAGCTGACCCCCCCACGTTTTTTCTCCAAAAGTCAGCATGATTACAAATGTGATATTGATTTTATACAACAGTTCAATAAACAAGAAGTTAATATTATGAGACTTACGTTTTAGACAGCTTTTGCTCTGTTTGGCCAAAAAAGTAATTCCAAACACAGCCACAGCACTGTTTTGCATCTCTGAGCACGACGTGATGGTGTTTCGTTCCTGAATGAATCAACCGTTTAAATGATTCGGTTCAATCGCAATGATTCACTTATTAACACTGACTTGGTGCCAGCTACTGGCGGTTTTAATTTCACATTTAAAGTATCTTAATTTTTAAAAATAATTTCAAACATCAGTTTTGAACATTTTATGTTTCAAATATCAAAACATTATTTATGCATTTGTAACTGCAGGTTAAAGCATTCTATGTCCCTCTGAGCTCCATTAAACAGTGTGTAAATACATCTAAATGCCACTTCAGATGCATCTTCTGTGTTCCTCTGCATTGCAAAGATAAATTTTGTTGATACTGATTTCATTTGCTTGGTAACAGCCCAAATGCAAGAATTTGACTCAAAAGATGGTGCACACTTTTAGAAAAAAATGGCTTAAAGGTAAAAGGTATGGTTTCCCATAAAACTTATTGGAAAAGATTAATCACTGCTGTGAACTGACCACACAGAATATGAAGAATATCAAAAAAAAATTCAGGAGTCAGCTGTCCACAGTAATCTTTAAGATACCAGCACAATAACACACTCAGCAAAATATCGTCTAATTATCCTTATCGATAAAATCCCAGAAAATATCAAGATATAATGTTTGTTTTTTTTTGTCAATATGGCACACCCCATAAATAATTCGTTATTTAATTTATATAATAATTTATTGATGATAATTGTTTAAATCAATATAATAAATACTATTGACTTATCTATTTTCTTAAAAATGGTTTAAAGGCTGAAATGTAAAGTTTATCATTTTATAAAACTTTTTGTTTTTGTGAAAACTTGTATCTGAACTGTAAATTATGCTTTTTACATGTCATTTTACAGTTTAATATGGTACTATAGACATTGCCCTACCCCGCTCATATGGTATTAATTTTATTTGTGCAGGTCTTAAAAAAGGTCTTAAAGTCTTAAATTTGAGCTTAAAAATCCTGCAGAAACAACACAGTTTTTGCGCTAATATTAATGCCAGGGGAAGTTATTTTTCTTAACTCCTAAGCCATGGAATTAGGCTTTTATGCACCACTTACCTCATATGTCTGTGGCCCTGCTCTGTGACTTTATATGGTCGTCTTTTAACAGCTGCTGCTGTTCCTAAATGGTTCCACTTTCCAATAATACCAATTTGTAGTAGGGAAGAAATTTCATGAACTGACTTATCACAGTACCTTGCTTGAATTCACTGAGCTCTTCAGAACGGCCCCTTTTTTTTTTTTTGGTAAATGTAGACTGGATGACTCGGTGCTTGATTTTATACACAACTTTTGGCCATATAGGCTGTGTCCGAAAGCTTAGGCTGCTGACTTGATGCCTCACTGCTCTATCAGGCGAAGACTTTGCAGGTAGCGTTTGTGCACGAAGGTACCTCACAAACTGATTTCCGACAGACTTCTGAGGCAGCATAACCATTTAAAGATCTACAGCAAAACAGAGAGAGCTTTGGCGATAATTAAATGAATATTCAACTACTATAATACTAATTTCTTGCTAGAAATGACATAAAAAGTGAAGAAAAAAAACAAAACAAAAAAAAACAAACACACATACACACACAAATTGACCATCAGCTGTAACATGAACTGTTACTTAATGGAATGCACAGGTTTGTGGGATATCAAAGGCAGCGAAGGATAGGCCCATATCTAATCTAATCTGCCTTCAAAAATCGATCAGATGAAGGTATCTCTGTAGACACAGATGTGACACGATCATTGGATTCGGACGTGCAAACTGCTTTTGGATGCAGCCACACTCTGTGTGTGCGTGTGTGTGTGTGTGTGTGTATACACACGCGCGCACACACACACACACATATATGTATCTTTTTTGAAACTCCAGTATGTTCTTGGCTGTGTAGGTTAAGTCTCAACTTTGTTTTATAAAATGCCTTTTCACACCAAGTCTGACCTTTTGTAATTTCTGTCCTTCGTTACTGAGTGTAGGTTGATTTTACATGGAACTTTTACATGGCACTGTATGATGAAAAACAGTGGCAACAAACAATCCTTCGTTACTGAGTGTAGGTTGATTTTACGTGGAACTTTTACATGGCACTGTATGATGAAAAACAGTGGCAACAAACAATCAATGAAAAGATGTGATATGGCAAGGAATTTTAATATACATTCCTTATATCATGTTGCATATCTATGTTAATATTATTAGTAAACATTTATGTATAATAGTAGTATTTGACCACTTATTACCAAAAAATATATTTCAGTGCTTTTTAGTCACACTATTTTATACTATTTCCATAGTTTCATTCCAGACAAGTGACAGCATTTCTGTTTTAGGGGTGGGTTGTATTTTGCATTAAAGCATGTGAATGACTGGAGTGCATTTTGATTCAGGCATGCAAACTGTATTTATTTATTTCAGAAAATTATGAAGATTTATATTGTATTCGGTCTAAAAAGTTTGTTTGCAAACTTTTGTGTCATTTACTGCATCAGACTTGGTGTGAAAAAGTGGTTATGTGCGCTTTATGTTGGCAGTTTGAATATTGTATTCTGAAGCCATGAAGAACAGGAACATTGAATACTAACAAAATGCTCTGGCTAAACGCTTGCCAAATGTATTTGCAAATGACAGGCTACCTTGATTGTGTAAGCAGGGTACGATATTTACTTTTTGCCACCAGCCAATGAATGCCCAAGATGATGAAATGTGTTTCAAGTATGTGTTTTTTGTATAAGCAACAGCATTTAATGTAAAAGATTTTTAGAAGTCTTATGGCTGGTAAATGAGCAGAAAAAAATACTCTGCCTGTAAGGTTTACATAATTTTTTGTGCAGATTCTAAACTCACATGGGCTTTGATAACTTATATTTGCACTAATTTCCTTTTTATTCTGATGGAAATTTTCAGCACATTTAACTTTATTTTCAAATATGAGAAAAGGCAAATACTTCTCTTATTTGCCTTAGTTTGGCTTTTTTCTAACTGCATGTCCTGCTTAAGCTATGGGTATTTAACTGTATATGAACACAAATAAAACTAGTATGCATGAGGGGGTGTAGCTTACAGGTTTTTATTAAATTATTGTATCTACATATTTTCCTTAAACCTTTTTTTTCCTTACATAATTTTATTTAGAGTCTTTAGGCTTATTAATTTGCTCACATGCTATTCTGTTCTGATCTAATTTCAGGGGCTCAATGACCAGCCTGGAATCCAGTCACAGTGGTTTCTCTCAGCTCAGCGCCGCCACCACATCCTCCAGCCAGTCACAGTCCAGCTCTATGATCTCCAGGTAGAATGGAAAGAGATTTAGGCTCTAAAATGTTTTATCAGTTCAGTTTCTTGATTCTCAATAAACCATTACTACTCTTCCTCTGTTATCTATCCCAACACTGTATCACTCTATGTCAAGGACCTGAAGCATGCTCGCACAACTAAAAAGCGTATAAAAGGATTCTGGTGGTGTTTTTTTTTATTTTTTTTTATTTTTTTTTTTTTTTTTTTTTTGAAGGGCTTGAATCTGCTTTGCCATAGCGCTCAGCTGGGCTGCAGGTCAGTTCATAGGCCGATTGTGCTTTGTGTGAGTGTCCAAAGGAGCTCACACTTTACCGTACATTTCTCATGAACTGCATGCTGAACTAAGCAATACATGTTCTTTAAATTGGGAAAGAGCCTAAAATAAACGTGCCCACTTACACATCTCAAATACTGCACATACCTACATGTATGCACTTAGTTCTGCCATATCACTTGGAGCTCATCCTCTTGGTGAGTTGTTGTTAGGTCAGTGGGAGGGCTTCTGCAATAATTTAGAAGAATTTGTACTATTTGAATTTGTATTTATCATAAAATGTTTAAGGAGACTCTGGTTAAGTCTTCTTGGGTGCTACAAGCTTGTTTCCTCATTGTTAGTGTGTGGCTAGACTTTCGGTTTGAAAATGGCAAAGTGTTTAGTGAAATAGTCACAGTACTGCTTCAGTGCTTACTACTAGTGTTAGCTTGAATTTTGGTTTTGTGGAAATGGCTTGATATCAAACCTCAGACTTGCTGCTGATCAGTTCCTATGCAGTCAGCCAATCAGTGCTTGGAATGGTCATTCATATTAATAGGTCAAAGCATTCTTTAATGACAGCTTTACTGGAAGAGAGGCAGTGTAAATTTTCTAGTGAATTTTATCAGTGAATAGGTAAATTTGTTTTAATTTTTCTGTATTATAAAAGAAAAAAAAAAAATTTTTTTTTTGGGGGGGGGTGCCTCTTTCGTTTGACAGTTTCTATTAGCAAAACTTGAAATGAAGTGAGGTTACGCAATCTAGTGAAACATGCTCCTTAAAGACTCTTTGTTCAGGTTAGAATATCAATCAAAATTTAAAACAACATGCTCAATAATTGTCTGGATGAGAGCATGTCTATTAATCCAGGAGACTTTAATATGTTTGGCAACCTGCACACTAAAGTAATCTTACCTGCTTAATGTCCTGCGAGAATGTGTGTTTGCATCCAGGTGAGGTTTACCTGAGGACAATGGATGTACTCACATTTAACTTGCACCAGTAGTTTGAATGATGCTGGAGCCAATAGTCTGAAAATACTCCCTCTCCTTCATTTCTTAGCCTTATTAGTCCTGATCTCATGGACAGGACACTTTAGGGAAAAGGAGATTGTTACACTTAAAAACTAGTTTTTACATGTCATTCCTAGAATGTTGATCATAATATTATACATTTACAGTGTACTAGTATTCTGGAAGTGTAATAACAGTAAAAAAGTAAAGGAGGAACAAGTAATATTTTGCTTGATGGTTGAAAAAATGACATTTTATCATGAAAACTTTTTAGGATTATTTTACAACTGTTAAGTTTATGGGTGGATGTGTTTTAGTGTGCCGTATGGGTGTAAATACAATGCAACTTTAAATGCTATTTGGGTTTCTACAGAAATCCTATATCAAGCTACCATCCCTTAAAACTTCTAAACACCTGTGAAGCACATATTCTGAACATGTGTAATTTGAAATCCTCTCATTTGACTACAAGCTGCCAGTCAGATAGGAGTTTCAGAGTTTACGGTTCCAGAATTTAACATTGTTCAACCATGCACAGGTTAGTAGACATGTTTTATGCTTAGAGTTTAGGAAAAAGTGAGAGATTCTATTTGCAGTACAATTTTTAAAATCTAATAAATTGCTGTTTTATTAATGCAAAAATCGACATAAGACCAGTGTGTCGAGTGTAACTCTGTAATGCTTTACTGTGAAGAGAATTCGGTGTGATTTCTATGAACGTGTGGTTGTTGTTTTTTTTTCCACCTTCACTTATCGGTTTCAGCCATCTAATGTGCTGTCAGTCATTTTAATTTGTGTGTCTTACTCTGTCGGCTAGATGAGACCCCTGATATTGCCATATGCAAGCATCTATACAGTAAATGTGTAAGGGCCACTGATGTGTCCAAAAACACACTCTCTCTCTGACGTGTGCACGCACATGCAAATACACACACACACACACACACTTGTAGTCTTCCTTATACACCTGCCTTTTACTTCTCAAACACACTGGTCTGTTCAGTTAATCTAGGGGCTTTCACACCCACCCAGCATTCCACGAACAAACACCAATATTCTCATTCTGTAAATTGAGCTTAGAATGTTTAGAAAGAGAATGAACCAGCTGAATGAAATGAATGTGTTTGCGTTTGAGTCTTTTAGATTTACATCATCACAGAATCTCAACTTTTCTGTGTAATGATAATGTTCATTATAAAAAGCACCAACCTGGATTATGTTTGAATATCTCAAGCATTTATGTGGTCTCAACTGTGTTTGAGGGCTATTAACTGTTTATGTCCATTGTTTTCTCCCTCTGCTTGTATTCTCCTTTTTTTTTTTTTTTTGCTGAGATGTTACATATCTGTTTTTTCCTCTGACAAATTCTGTATGTGAAAAAAAAAATATTAAGGTAATATATACAATTATAGCACCTTTACATTTTTCAAAGTTATTAAATTTAAATTAAAGAGATGCTTATGCTGTGTTCCTCCTTTGTGTGTGTGTGTGTCTGTGTGTGTGTGATATTAACTAATAAAACTGTAAAGAATGACAAACATACAGATTTGTTTTATGTATAAGTATTGAGCGCAGCAATGTATGTCTAGTTAGGAGATCACAATTCATCCAAATGTCAACTAAAAGTACTGAATGAATGTTCTCCTGTTATAACAAGGAAATTAAACTGTTTACCCAAATGAGTTCAGTAAACAAACGTAATTACAGAGATATACAAAAATCACTTTACTATACACCAATTAACCTCATTTGATTAGAAAAGTTTTAGAAACTCTTCAAATATATCTTGCAAGTTGGTGGGACTCCAGGGTTACCAGGACGTCACCATCTACAAGAAACTTGAATTTTCTGAAGAATTTTTGTGAAGACTTCTACCAGCTGTTGCAAAGGGGCTGTATGAAGTCATTTGGCCTCCAGTTCACTCAAGTTTAGCTGTATTATGGGTATAGTTTATAGATTGACCCTATCACTTCCTGTCTCTCTGTACTGTTCTTTCAAAATAAATGTTGGATTTAAAATGAAACTTTACTCCTAGACAGTTAAAAATGTAAAATTCAAAGTCATATTTGAATATTAGAATTTGATAGGATTCAGAATTGTTGTTCACAATAATAATAGCCAATTTAAATTAAAGTGGCATCATTCTCTCTCTAAATTTTGTGTTTGTGATTTTTAACAAAATTGTGCATAATTTGCACACTTTTTCAGTCACATTAAAGGACATACCAATAGGCATGAAAGACAATTTGTTTTGGATATGATTTGCATTTGTCAGCTGAAATGCATTAGGCAATAATTTCTTTACTTTCTTACAAGCCTGCTGCTTAGATGATGATGATGATGATGATAATAATAATAATAATAATAATAATAGTTTCTTTTTAATTCAGCTCATGTTCGCTAGATGTCAGTGAGGAGATTTTGGTTATCAAGACTGTTTCACCGCCCATGGACAGTTACGTCAAAATCTAGGAAGTGTGGAATTTATTCTCTAGCAGATGTGCTGGATGGCGGCTCCCGAGGCAGAGTTGGTGTTGAAATGGAAAAGGTTAGAAAATCATGAATGTTGCATTGTGTTGCTTGCGTATGTATAATAGAAGTAGCAGTGAATGAAGAGGTATCATATCGATCACAAGTGCAGTATGGAGTACCTCAAGGCTCAGTACTAGGGCCGTTACTTTTCACGCTTTACATGTTACCCTTAGGAAATATCATCAGGAAACATGGTGTTAGCTTTCACTGTTATGCTGATGATACTCAGCTCTATATTTCTTCGAGCCCTGGTGAAACACACCAAATTGAGAAACTAACGGAATGCATAGTCGATATAAAAAAATGGATGACGAGTAATTTCTTACTGCTAAATTCTGAAAAAACAGAGGTGTTAATTATTGGACCTAAAACCCCCACATGTAATAACTTAGAACACTGTCTAACACTTGATGGCTGCTCTGTAAATTCTTTGTCATCAGTTAGGAACCTAGGTGTGCTATTTGATAGCAATCTTTCCTTTGACAGCCATGTTTCTAGCATTTGTAAAACTGCATTTTTTCATCTTAAAAATATATCTAAATTGAGACCTATGCTCTCAAAGTCAAATGCAGAAATGTTAATTCATGCATTTATGACCTCAAGGTTAGATTATTGTAATGCTTTATTGGGTGGTTGTTCTGCACGCTTAATAAACT
>JAFVLL020030761.1:0-12372 GCA_021397915.2 Tor tambroides | reverse complement strand
AGGGAACCATGAATGCCAACATGTACTGTGACATACTGAAACAGAGCATGATCCCCTCCCTTCGGAGACTGGGCCGCAGGGCAGTATTCCAACATAACGACCACTGCCTTGCTAAAGAAGCTGAGGGTAAAGGTGATGGACTGGCCAAGCATGTCTCCAGACCTAAACCCTATGGGGCATCCTCAAACGGAAGGTGGAGGAGTGCAAGGTCTTTAACATCCACCAGCTCCGTGATGTCATCATGGAGGAGTGGAAGAGGACTCCAGTGACAACCTGTGAAGCTCTAGTGAACTCCATGCCCAAGAGAGTTAAGGCAGTGCTGGAAAATAATGGTGGACACAAAAAATATTGACACTTTGGGCCCAATTTGGACATTTTCACTTAGGGGTGTACTCACTTTTGTGGCCAGCGGTTTAGACATTAATGGCTGTGTGTTGAGTTATTTTGAGGGGACAGCAAATTTACACTGTTATACAAGCTGTACACTCACTGTGTTTTGAAATGTTTGTGTTTTGAATGTTTGTCAGTTTAAATCTTTTTTGAAACTCCAATATGCTCTTGGCTGTGTAGGTTCATTATTTATCGCATTGTCTAGTATCATGGTAAAAATTTCCTTTTACTTGATTTCATAGAATGCCTATTCACTTTAAGTCTCTACTTGGTTATATAAAATGCCTGTTCACACCAAGTCTTATATTTTGTAATTTCTATCTGTCGTTACTGAGTGTAGGTTGATTTTACATTAAACTTTTACATTGCACTGTATGATGAAAAACAGTGGAAACAAACAATCAAGGAAAAGATGTGATATGGCAAGGAATTTTAATATACTTGCCTTATATCATATCTGTTGCATATCTGTGTTAGTATTAACCATTTATGTATAATAGTAGTATTTGACCACTTATTACCAAAAAACCTTGGTATTCCTATATTTAAGTGCTTTTTAGTCACACTATTTTTACTATATCCATAGTTCCATTGCAGAAGAGTGACAGCATTTCTGTTTTAGGGGTGGGTTGTAATTTGCATTAAAGCATGTGAATGACTGGAGTGCATTTTGATTCAGGCATGAAAATTTCTATTTATTTATTTCAGAAAATTACTAAGATTTACATTGTACTGGGTCAGTTTTTTTGGAAAACTCTTTTTGTTACTGCATCAGACTTGGTGTGAAAAAGCCTTAATATGGTGGTTATGTGAGCTTTATGTAGGCAGTTTGAAGAATGTATTATGAAGCCATGAAGAACAGGAACATTGAATACTAATAAAATGCTCTGGCTAGATGCTTTTCAAATGTTTTTTGCAAATGACAGGCTACCTTAATGGACTGTGTAAGCAGGGTATGATATTAACTTTTTGCCAACCAGCCAATGAATGCCCAAGATGATGAAATGTGTTTCAAGTGTGTTTTTTGTATAAGCAACAGCATTTCATGTAAAAAAGAAGTCCTATGGCTGGTAAATGAGCAGAAAAAAAAAATCATTGTCTGCCTGTAAGGTTACATAATTACTTTTACCTTTTTATTCTGAGAGAAATTTTCAGCACATTTAACTTTAATGTCAAATATGAGAAAAGGCATATACTTCTCTTATTTGCCTTAGTTTGGCTTTTTTCTAACTGCATGTCCTGCTTAAGCTATGGGTATTTAACTGTATATGAACACCGATAAAACCAATATGCATGAGTGAGTGTAGCATACAGTTTTTTTATTAAATTATAGTATCTAGACCAGTGGTTCCAACCATGTTCCTGGAGGCCCCCCAACACTGCACATTTTGCATCTCTCCTTTGTCGTAAGCCTGAAACACACTGCACGATTTTCGGCTGTCCCAGGCAAAATACTGGCATCGTGAAGCAATCGCGGCAATTTCTGATTGGCCACGATTGTTTCACGATGCCAATCTTTCGTCTGGGACAGCCAAAAATCGTGCAGTGTGTTTAGGGCTTGACACAACCATTTCAGGTCTTGGAGTCTGAGCTGATGATCTGAATCAGGTGTGTTTGATTAAGGAGACATGGAAATAATGCAGTGTTGGGGGGTCTCCATAAGCGTGGTTTGGAACCATTGATCTACACATTTTTCTTAAACCTTTTATCTCTTACATTTAATTTTATTTACAGTCTTCAGGCTTATTAATTTCTCACATGCTATTCTATTCTGTTCTAATCTCAGGGGCTCAATGACCAGTCTGGAATCCAGTCACAGTGGTTTCTCTCAGCTCAGCGCCGCCACCACATCCTCCAGCCAGTCACAGTCCAGCTCTATGATCTCCAGGTAGAATAGAAAGAGATTTAGGCTCTAAAATGTTTCATCAGTTCAGTTTCTAGATTCTCAATAAACTATTACTACTCTTCCTCTGTTATCTATCCCAACACTGTATCACTCCATGTCAAGGACCTGAAGCATTCTCGCACAACTAAAAAGATATCCTTACCTGAAAGGATTCTGGTGGTGGTAGGTTTTTTTTTTTTTTTGTTAAAGGGCTTGAATCTGCTTTGCCATAGTGTTCAGCTGAGCTGCAGGTCAGTTCATAGGCCGATTGTGCTTTGTGTGAGTGTCCAATAGAGCTCACACTACCGTGCATTTCAACATTTCCCATGGACTGCATGCTGAACTAAGCAATACATGTTCTTCAGATTGGGAAAGAGCCTGAAATGAACGCACCCACTTACACATCTAAATACTGCACATACCTACATATATGCACTTAGTTCTGCCATATCACTAGGAGCTCATCCTCTTGGTGAATTGTTGTTAGGTCAGTGGGAGGGCTTCTGCAATAATTTAGAAGAAATTTGTACTATTTGAATTTCTATTTATCATAAAATGTTTAAGGAGACTGGGTTAAGTCTTCTTGGGTGCTACAAGCTTGTTTCCTCATTGTTAGTGTGTGGCTAGACTTACGGTTTGAAAATGGCAAAGTGTTTAGTGAAATAGTCACAGTACTGCTTCAGTGCGTACTACTAGTGTTAGCTTGAATTTTGGCTTTGCGGAAATGCCTTGATATCGAACCTCAGACTTGCTGCTGATCAGTTTCTAAGCAGTCAGCCAATCAGTGCTTGGAATGGTCATTCGTATTAATAGGTCAAAGCATTATTTAAAGACAGCTTTACTGGAAGAGAGGCAGTGTAAATTTTGTAGTGAATTTTATCATTGCTCCAACAGAATAGTTAAATTTGTTTTTATTTTTTCTGTATAATAAAAGGAAAGAAAAGTTAGGTTTTTTTTGGGGGGGGGGGGGTATTTTGCCTCTTTTGTTTGACAGTTTCTATTGGCAAAAACTTGAAATGGAGTGAGGTTACACAATCTGGTCAAACTTTTTGAAGACTCTTTGTTCAAGTTAGAATATCAGTCAGAATTTAAAACAAAATACTCAATAATTGTCTGGATGATAGCATGTCCATTAATCCAGGTGACTTTAACATGTTTGACAACCTGCACAATAAACTAGTCTCACCTGCTTAATGTCCTGTGAGAATATGTCTGCATCCAGGTGAGGTTTACCTGAGGATAGTGGATGTACTCACATTTAACTTGCACGAATTGTTGGAATCATGCTGGAGCCAATGATCTAAAAATACTCCCTCTCCTTCATTTCTTAGCCTTATTAGTCCTGATCTCATGGACAGGACATTTTAGGGAAAAGGAGATTGTTACACTTAACAACTAGTTTTTACATGTCATTTCTAGAATGTTGATCGTAATATTCACGATACATTTACCGTGTACTAGTATTCTGGAAGTGTAATAACAGTAAAAAAAGGTAAAGGAGGAACAAGTAATATTTTGTTTGATGGTTAAAAAAAATGACATTTTGTCATGAGAACTTTTAGGATTATTTTACAACTGTTAAGTTTATAGGTCAATGTTTTTAGCTTGTCTTATGAGCGTAAATACATTACAACTTTAAATGCAATTTGGGTTTCTATGGAAATCCTATATCAAGCTACCATCCCTTAAAACTTCTAAACACCCGTGAAGCACATATTCTGAACTATGTGTACTTTGAAATCCTCTCATTTGACTACAAGCTGCCAGTCAGATAGGAGTTTCAGAGCTATGGTTCTAGAATTTAACATTGTTTAACCATGCACAGGTTAGTAGACTTGTTTTATGCTTAGAATTTAGGAAAAAGTGAGAGATTCTATTTACAGTACAATTCTTAAAATCTTTAACAAATTGCTGTTTGAATATTGCAAAAATCAACATAAAACCAGTGTGTCAAGTGTAACTGTAATGCTTTACTGTGAAGAGAATTCTATATGATTTGTATGAATGTGTGGTTGTTTTGTTCACCTCCACTTATCGTTTTCAGCCATCTAATGCGGTCAGTCATTTAAATTTGTGTGTTGCAAGCATCTATACAGTAAATGTGTAAGGGTCACTAACGTGCCCAAAGACACACTCTATCTGTGCACATGCGCACACACACGCACACTTGTAGTCTTCCTTATACACCTGCCTTTAACTGATCAGACCAGTGTGTTTGAGAAGTAAATCTAGGGGCTTTCACACCAACCCAGCATTCCACAAACAGGCACCAATATTCTCATTCTGTAAATTGAGTTTAGAATGTTTAGAATGAGATTGAACCAACTGAATTAAATGAATGTGAGTTTGTGTTTTGGTCTTTAAGAGTTACATCTTCACAGAATCTTACCTTTTCTATGTAATGATAATTCTCATTATAAAAAACACCAACCTGGATTATGTTTGAATATCTCAAGTATTTATGTGGTCTCATCTGTTTGAGGGCTATTAACGGTTTATGTCCATTGTTTTCTCCCTCTGCTTGTATCTTTTTTTTTTTTTTTTTTTTTTTGTGATGTGATGTTACATATCTGTTTTTTCCTCTGACAAATTCTGTATGTGAAAAAAAATATTGAAGTAATATACAATTATAGCGCCTTTACATTTTTCGAAGTTATTAAATTTGAATTAAAGAGATGCTTATGCTGTGTTCCTCCTTTGTGTGTGTGTGATATTAACTAATCAGAATCAGAAAAAGCTTTATTGCCAAGTGTGTTAGGAGCTTCAAGTACAGAAAGTACCAACATAGTACAGACATACATATAGTTTAAGGTAATAAAAACTAATAATAAAGAGAATAGACAATAAATTCTAATTAACAATATAGTAATAAAATATAGAGAAGAATAAAATGTCAATAGACAGAATTGTGAATGTGCATATGTGCTATTTAACAGATGAAAGTTATTTACAGATGTGCAGTCCTGAGGTGTGTTGTGGTTTTCAGGTGGGATATAGCCTGGGGGGAAATCTGTTCTCGTGTCTGGCTGTAAACTGTAAAGAATGACAAATATACAGATATTGATTTGTTTTTATGTATAGTATTAGCAATGTATGTCTCAATTCATCCAGATGTCTACTAAATAAAGTACTAAATGAATGTTCTCTTCTGTTCAAACAAGGAAATCAAACTGTTAATCCAAATGAGTTCAATAAACTTAATTACAGGAATATACAAAAATCACTTTACTATACACCAATTAAGTTAATTAACCATATCAAACATATCTTGCAAGTTGTTGGAACTCAGGGTTACACTGTTAAAAATCCAATTAACAAAATTTTGGAATGGCAAAAATATTTGTCAAAGGTGGCATATCATGAAAATCTCACTTTTCCAGGTTTTAAGTGCTATAATCTGGTCCCCGGTGCATCTACCAACCAAGGAAACGTGAAAAAGATTAAACCATTAACTTTGTTTTGGTAAGCCTTTTTCTGCAAGCATCTGAAAAACTGAGCATGCTGATTTCACTTCCCTCGTGACGTTGCAAAGGAATCTCATAGTATTACCGCCCCTTAATCTGTAAGTTTCCACCCACGGTGCCATCATGATTTCGCAAGCGACAATGGTGTACCAGCTATAATGCCATGGCGAAAGTTTGAGCAAAACATGCTAACTGTTCTGCCTTTGGCTGCACAGATGAGCACAGAACAATATTTAGAGTCCCAGCCTCGGAGGAGACAAGAGAGCAGTGTATTTATTGATTTATTTACTGTATATTGTTGCTGCCACACAGATCTAATATAAACATGCGATTTCTTTCCCAGCTGTTTACCTTCACAGACATAACCGACTGTTTTGGTAACTCGTGTGTTTTTAACATAAACTTGTGTGTAAATGAGAACTTAGTTTAGTACTCACATGCCATGGGACAGCCACTTTCTGTACGTGCTTCGGATGTGTGCACTCAGAAAACTGTATATCAGAAGTTTAAATTAATATGGTTTAAAACACATGATTTCAATGTGATAAACATAATAATCAGAACCAAAACAGATGTTTTTTTTAGCAGGTACGTACAGTGACCAGGAGGGGACATGTTCAGTCCACTTAATTTTGTCGTGGCCACGACTTAACTCGTGGGAACTTGATAATATGTCGTGGCCACAAGATATTAATTCGTGGGAACATCATATTAACTTGTGGGACCGGGATATTATGTCATGGCCATGAGATCATTTGTCAAGGTAATGACTCCTAGCCACGAGTTTAATGCGTAAACAAACCTGCGTGACCATAGTAACCCGGGATTATCAGAGATGGATAAAACATTTTTATTAACATTAAACATTTCATTTAATATTTGTATATTATTATTAATATTATATTAACTTGTTAGGGCTATATTTTTATATTTATTGTTATGCTTATTCCCTTTCAATTTGTGTATCGCTTTACCTAATTAACGTTCTGTATAATTATGCTAGCATTTGCTACCATATATTTTGCAAATACTGTAAACACCTGACAGTTATGCCAATAAAGTTTTGACTTTATGATTGAATTTATGCCTGTGTGATGATAAATGAGCGTGTTGTGTCTCCATTTTCAAATAAAACTACGTGAATGATTTATTCCTCAAAGAAACACTATAGAATTTATAATCTATTAATTAGTCGAAATAAAATGAAATATATGTTCAATTTAAACTGCATTCCAGTAACAATTCCAGTCAGCATAATCAAAGCTTTATTGGCACGTTAAGCATTTACTGTAGGCATGGCCGGACTGGACTTGACTGGGCTGCAGCCCATGGGCCCCGCCTTGTAGGGGGCCCCGCCTTTGAGTTGTTCAGTTATATGCTAGTCAGAAATTATTAGCCGCATTTCCACTGCGCACGCAAGAGCTAAACGAGCCAGCCGGGGCTAACAGTTTCCAACTTTAACCTTCGAGGCCATAATTGGCATAAACTGGTATTTATGATTATTTCACATAGAAGGACACGTATTGATCACGTCTGCACTGATTAGTTTATTACATGGCTCACTTTGAACAGCTCCATTAAGCCTTTAGCCTAAAAGAGTGCACCTATAGAAAGATGACGATAAATTCATGAAATGTTCACACGTCATATTACAGATTATGATTTATTATATTATATTAATATTCCACTAAATTATGCGACCTGAATAGTTTTGAGCACTCTCTCCCGTCTCACTGCCATCACACGTGGCGGAAATGTCATCAAGCAGCCATATCACCCTATAGCCCAAGACTGGTTGCCCACTGAAGCTAAGCAGGGCTGAGCCTGGTCAGTACCTGGATGGGAGACCTCCTGAGAAAACTAGGTTGCTGCTGGAAGGGGTGTTAGTGAGGCCAGCAGGGGGTGCTCACCCTGCAGTCTGCGTGGGTCCTAATGCCCTAGTATAGTGACGGGACACTATACTGTAAAAAGCACTGTCCTTCGGATGAGACGTTAAACTGAGGTCCTGACTCTCTGTGGTCATTAAAAATCCCAGGATATCCTTCGAAAAAGAGTAGGGGTGTAACTCCAGCATCCTGGCCAAATTTGCCCATTGGCCTCTGACCATCATGGCCTCCTAATCATCCCCATACACTGATTGGGTTCATCACTCTGTCTCCTCTCCACCAATAAGCTGGTGTGTGGTGGGCGTTCTGGTGCAAGGTGGATGCTGCACACTGGTGGTGGTTGAGGAAATTCCCCCCTTCCATGTAAAGCGCTTTGAGTACCCAGAAAAGCGCTATATAAATGTAAGAAATTATCAAAATTATTTAAAAAATAAAAACCATTTAATGAGTTTCTTTTTTCATATGCCTATGATAGGATTTAGCCTATCACACAAACAAGAGTCCTGTTTTTTTACAAATATCTGCACCATCGCAAATGTACAATAGACTACAACTTACTGAACTTTCAGATACAAAATTCCGTTTCGCACCATCAAAAAGAAAATAGAACAAACAGCATAACTTTTGCGTCTCCGAGCAACACTGTTCTGTTCCACCACGTTACAAAGACCATAAATTATTCTATCAGTCTATAAGTGCAGTCAGTCATTTGCGAATTTAAATGTCAGATTTTTAAAACGAATCAGTTGATTCAACTCACTCATTAAGACAGTCACTTGCTGCCACCTACTGGCGGTTGTTTCATATTTTAAAAAGTAGCTTATTTCATTTTTTGCAATCATTTAATATTTCTACATTTAAATGTTATATTTAAACTTTACATAATTTATAAAAATCCATCTATGGATTTTGTTGATAGTAATTTCATTTGATTGTTAATAGCCAACATGTCTTTTTATTCGGATTGAATTTATTGATTAAATAAGAACCTGACATAAGAGAATGCAGATATAACAATTTGTTTTTTTTAATACTAATACATCTCTGGCTTTTTTATTTATTTATTTTTTTTGTCAATGTTATTTCAGGGTTTTGATCTCTCAACTGAGAGAGCACATCTTGCTTATTGTATTATGACTATTTAATATTACATCTAAACTTTGACTGTAGGCTAGACATGTTGCATATAAATAGTACTATATATGAACCTCAAAGTATATTTTAATTTTTGTGTATTTTGTGTTGCTCCATAATGATGTTCTAGTTGAGGGCATTTGTAGTGTATAGGGCCCAAACATAACCTCAAGCCCAGGGGTCTCCGGCCCCCTAAGTCCTGCCCTGACTGTAGGCTATTATTTGCAAAACTATTCAGAAGATTAAGTAAAGAGATTGAAATGATGTGAAAAAAAAGAATATAAACGAATATAAAAATATAACCGATAATAATAGGCTTATAACAATAATAATAATAATAATAATATACAAATATTACGGGAAAAAGACGATCAGTTAATGGACTTAAAAGGCTGTGGGATGGATAAAAATGTTTTCTCGTAGGCCTATTTTATTTTATGTACTTTATGTAACATTCATGATAAACTTCATTCGAATGCTGTCTACATCGCACGCAATACATTCCAGTAGCCAAGTCCTATGGTTAATATAATTTAATAGTGTTATAATTTCTATAATAATTAATATAATACGTTCTTAATTCAAAATAAAATATTATAAATCCATCTCTGATAATCCTGGGTAGCTATGGTCATGCAGCAGGTTTGTTTACACAGAAATGGATGTTGTTCCCTCAACATAGCATCTCGAGGCCATGACATAAGGATGTCATTACCTCGATAAAATGATCTCATGGCCACGACATAATATCACATTCCCACAAGTTAATATGACGTTCCCATGAATTAATATCTCGTGGCCACAACATATTATCATGTTCCTATGAGTTAATATGTTGTGGCCATGACAAAATTAAGTGAACCAAACATGTCCCCTTCCACTGTAGGTACAAGCTGTAATGGCGTAGCTCTATCAGAGATTGTCTTACTATTGGGAGATGAGAGGGTCTGTATTACTTACTATTGGAGAAAGCGTAACGGCTAACTTGGATCACGTGTCCCTTAATAACCAATCACATTACAACCTTGACATCATTGAATTTCAGTCAGAGCTGTGCGACACTCAATCGCCGTTTACGGATACCGTAGGAATGAATGAGAAGTGACTTAAGATGAATCCCACCTGACGCAAAAAGTCAGTGACTTCTCTTATAAAACGGCATTTTTTTCATGGTAAACTCTAAATGTAGTTCAATCCAAGTTCAATCAAGTTTAGTGTAAAACATGTTGAAGATTAGCAGATAGGCTGTCAATTCATTAAATTATAAGCCGTTTCCTCTAAAAAGCTGTTTATTCAGCGTAGTAAAGCCTCTCCTCCATTGACATCCATTCAAAAAAAAAAACGGCCTCTGGTCTCCATCCCCACGTACTGACAGACCAGAAGTGTTAGCTTTAGCCGTTATGCTTTTTCGGCTAATGATTGCAGGCTTGCCTTCTAGTGACTTTGGCTCTGTTCTGGAAAAAGGGGCGGGGAGCAGCAGCTCATTTGCATTTAAGGAGACATGCACGAAAACAACCTGTTTCTGCTTCCACTCAAAATAGGCATTTTTTTTTTAAAATGCTATAAGAAATCATCTGTGGGATATTTTGAAATGAAACTTCACAGACACATTCTGGGGACACATGAGATTTATATTACATATTGTAAAGGGCATAATATGTCTCCTAATTTTCTTGCTTGGGCTAAGTTGAGAAGACATTATATTAAGTCTACAAAAATATATTTTAAAAACATTAAATGAAGGGTTATTTTCAAGTCCTTTCAAACATTCAGAATGCTAATGTTGACTAAACTAATAAACACAAATCCATCCAATATTGAGATCATTCTGCACGTGCCAGCCTGAGTGACCTTCGCAGGAGAAACAGCAGCCATCTTGCCAAGTTCAAGCATCAGGTAAGTGCCACTAAATAAATGTTATTTTTTAGACAACATTTATTGACAAAATCGTACAACATATTCAATGTTTTTGAGTGGATATTTAGAGGTGTTTAATATGTCCGAAGAAAAGAATAGGAGTAGCTTTGGCTTGGGGGGGAGCAAACCAAGCCATATATTTTAGCATTTCTGTAGTAAACGTTTAACATTTAAGCGGTTTTACTATGATTACACAGAGCAGCAGCAAGCACATGAGGTTGCCATGGCAACCAGATACATTGCACGCAAATTTTGTAAAGGCTGCGCTGTCTATTTTTCCTGCACTAGCAGTAAACACGTTAAATAGAATGCACTAAACGTTTGTCAACAGAACTGCAAAGTGGACTTTAAGCAAATCAATGAGTGAATTGCCCACTGTTTTAAAACAGATAGTCTATATGTTGTTCCCTATCAAAAGCTACTCTCGATGCTGCGTTTCCATAACGCTAATGAGAACATTCTTTGTTCGACCGGTTATGAAGCATGTGTGTCAAACGCCAAGAATTGGCTTAAATAACCTCGGTAGGTGACGTCATTCGATTACGTGCACCTGAGGGTTATAAACAGATGTGAAACGGACACATCTTCAGGTTTCTTTGTCTTCAGAGACCGCATTGTGTGTGTTTGTCACGCTGCTGAAAGCAGTATCATTCAAAGAAAGTCAAGTCAAGTCAAGTCACATCAGCTTGATATAAAGCTGGGTGGCTTTACATCAGCTTTACAGTATTTAGACAGGGAAATAGTGTGTCGAAATAGTGTCATTCTCCTCTGGCCAAACAAAATCAGCAGTTTAAATCTAGGCTGCAACAGAGTCAGATCGTGCAAAGCACTCATCTGGTTCCTGTGGTCTTGTCCCAGTGGCCTTCTAGGAGACAGAGTCTTCACTGGGGGCTCATCTAGTTGTCCTGGTCTATGCTGACATTCAGGGCTGTAGAGGTGATCTCTAGGTGCTGATCCACCATCTGATCTGGATACAGTCAGAATCTGGGTGGCTACGGTGACCTTGTAATATGAAAGAAACAGACTAATATTAGCGTAGATGCAAGGCAAGGCATGTTTATTTATATAGCACATTTCATACGCAGTGGTAATTCAAAGTGTTTTACATAAAATGAAGTGGAATAGTCATTAAAAATAATCACAGACATAAAAACAAGGAATTAAAAATTAAAATAATCACAACAATAAAAACAAGGAATTTAAAACAAACATTAAAACTCTTCCACACTAAGTGAACGAACCTTCCAAAACACCAACTATTCCACTACTTCACCCCCTACTTACTTTAACCACCATAAACCAAAGAAATAGAACTCAGAGGTCCTACTTTCAACTGATTAACCAAACACACTTGTCTTTCTTTGCCCACATTCCCTTTACCATCACAGCACTTACTTTAACCTTCTGTTTAAACTTTTAAAATGATATAATAATTGATTTAAAATGAATTTAAAACAGTTAAAGATAAAAAATGATTATACATAAAATACAGTGCAATCAGTTCGGACATAGCACAGTGCTCATTCAACAAATGCACAGCTAAACAGATGAGTTTTGAGTCTGGATTTAAATGTGCCTAATGTTTTAGCACATCTGATCTTTTCTGGAAGCTGGTTCCAACTGCGGGCGGCATAATAGCTAAAAGCGGACTCCCCTTGTTTTGTGTGAACCCTTGGTGTTTCTAACTGACTCGATC
>JAFVLL020030760.1:0-33414 GCA_021397915.2 Tor tambroides | reverse complement strand
CATCCTGGGCAGTACAGTAGACTGGGGGCATAACTACTGCCAGCTCCCTTCCATGGCACATCCCATGAATAGCATGGTGTAGCTGTTAGCCAGCCACAGTAGGAATAACCCGTGATGTTTTCTTAGAGGGAGGAAGACAGATGAGATTTTGCTCTGTTCAGAATGTGTAAACAATCAGAATTGATTTACAGCATTGCAAATTTGTTTCATTATGATAGTTAGCTAATCAGTACAGTTATACTAGGTATCATTTCATGATGCATTTTGAAACTTTTGGGTTACCTATAATAAACGGCATGCTATAAAAGGTCTTTGTACAGCCTAATGAAATTGTGAATGTCAGCAGCGTTTTACAGATGCCTGCATGCACATTCAGATTGAGTGCATGAGAAAATTTTAGTGGAAATGTGATATGAAACAGAATTTAAGCATTAGATATAAAAACACACTATTAAAAAGATTTATTAATTGAAAATTATCACAAAATACAATTGTTTGGTCTGTTTGATGTATATGCAAAGCCTTTAAAAGTTTGGAGTAAAAATAAAGCAAGTCAAAAGAATAGAAAAAGAATACAAATGTTAGTGTTAGAGGGTCATTTTTTATAATAAATAAAAAGAAAATAAGTAGATAGAATAGAAAAAAAATAGAGAATTCTAGAAGTTGCTTATGGTTGAAAAAAATATATATATATTTATAATGAAATAATACAGCAAGCATGCATTAAATTAAAAAGTACAAAATTACAGTAAAGACTTGTACATTGTTATATTGTTAAAAATGATTTCTACTAAATTATGTTATTTTGAACTTTCTATTCATCAAAGAATGCTGAAAAACACTTATCATGGCTGAAAAAAATACCTTGAGCACTAAATCAGCATATTAAAATGATTTCTGCAGGATCATGTAACAATGAAGACTGGAGTAATGACTGCTTTAATATCAGAGGGATAAATTAAATAGAAAGCAGCAATTTTAAATTGTAATAATATTTCATAATTATTAAATATCTCTTACTGTTTGTTTTGTATATTTAGCAAATAAATGTAGTCTTGGTATGCATAAGAGACTTCTTTCAAAACCATTAAAAAATCTTACTGACCTCACATTTTTGAATGGAAGTGCATATTTGTCTGGAACTGGTGGCTGTATAATCTTGAAGGTCTGTTAATACTCTTTTAAACAAATCCGTTACGGTGAAATTTGAGCTGAGGGAGTTTTGAGTGCACACAGGTGGCCCTGTGAAAGCTCCATTTCAACATCTGCTCAGGTTCCATAATGATATTGATCAAAAGCATCGATTAAATTATTAAAATGCTCTCTAATCTGACAAATTAAAGTCTTATCTACAATAAATTACCCTTTTACTTATTTTACCATACAAGCTTCTTTACACCAACAGTGTTTGAAATAATACAATCAGCTATATTACTATATCCATCATAATGGGTTCAGGGAACTTCAAAGTGTCAAAGGTCAGGTAGTGACACTGATGTAGAATAGTCAGCGCACAGGTTGGTGCCTCTCAGGAGTTTGCCATGAGGTCATCAGCCATCTGACATGTAAAGAGCAGCGGGGTCAAGAGGTCACCGGTTACAGCTTTTGTTACAGCATAACAGCTTTTAATGGACGTGGACTATCACGGACCATTAGCACCACTCGCATGTGCTTTCATGAAGGAAAATTGAAAAAGTTTAGCGTTATATGGATGTTTATGCTTTGATTTTACAGACAGACTGGGTCATTTTTCTACAACATCTTTAATTACATCCATTTAATAGTGAGATGCTTTATAAAGTGATTGCACAGAATCAAAATGATTCTGCTGAGAAGTGTAATGGTGTCAGATAACCATGCAATTGTACTAAATGGGCTTGCATAACTGCATAAATGTTATAGCTGGATAACACAGCTGCATAAACACAGACTAAATGCTGCTAATTTTGGCAGCTTAAAAAGGGATTATGTTGTACATAAGTTTTAAAGGAAATTAAAACTATCATAATTAAGAACTAAATGATATCAAAAGTAGGATGGAAATATCAGATAAATAGAGTAATCTATTCGATTACATATTGGCGTTTTGGTAAGTCAGCAGTTTGGAATGGGACATATTCTGCATGTGGCCTTCTTGAGCATGTCTCTATAATTAATAGAGAAAGGGGTAATGGTCCAGTATTGGGGAAAATTTTGATGTTAGATGAGCTATGCTAATGAAAAAATGATGGAAAAGACATTAACTTCTCTCTGAACCTAGAGGTTCAAATGAAGGAGCAATACCCAAATCAAAACATTTCATCATCTCTTCCCTGCCAACAGAAATTAAGGAGCCCACACAGAAGGTTCAAGCCTTGAAGAAACTGATCCATCAACTCCCCAAACCCAACCACAACACCATGAAACTGCTCTTCCACCACCTGAGGAGGTAAGTTTCCATCCATACACACAACCAGAGGCGTAACACCAAATACTGTGTCCCACAGGACATTTTGGGGGGCCCTGAATCATTTAGGAGGGCGGTGGGAGGATAACGCCTACATTGATTATATTCTTTTTGGAAGTCACGAGTAGGATCTTTATGTTTTCTTATCAGTGTCCATTTTAGTTATCTGAGCTTCATTGGTATCTGTCAGCTTCAGAGGTTTTCACAACTTCTTTCATGCTCTGTTCACTAATGATCAACAAAAAAGACCTTGTGTTTGAAAACTTGTCTCATCATATGAGCTCTCATTAGACATTTACTTTTTTATTTTCGACCTGTCTACGTTGTGAAATTGAACAGAACTGTTGTTTACAGGACTATCTAGATATTTAATGATATCAACCTAACTAGGCTTTCTAGTTTTTAGCTTAACTGCATATGGCTCAGCTATCTTCAGAAACTTGACAGACGTTGTCTGTTTAATAGTTTATCCTTTTTTGAGAGTCCGATTTAAGTTTTTTTGAGCTATATTGAAGGAAAAACTTCAGTGTAGGTACAAAAAAACATACAGGTTTGGAATGACATGAGGGTGTGAGGGAAATATCATTTTTTGGGTGAGCTATCCATTAGAGAACCAAGTACCAATCACTCTGCACTGCTAGCTGACTTTGACAGTACAAAACCAGACTAGATTATAATGGGAACTTCCCGTTTTACTAATGGAAAGTTTGTGGTGTATTTTTATAATGTTAGAATGACAAGATCATAGATTTCCATAGATTAACAAAGTAGATTTTTAGAGTGAGACCAACAAATAGTGCTCAATCTGAAAACCTTTTACACAAAAGTCCTCAATAAACAGGATGCAACATGAACAGAGGACTCAATATGAACCATAATGTATGTGTGTGTGTGTGTGTGTGTGTGTGTGTGTGTGTGCGTGTTTCCGTGTGTCAACGCTCAAGTCCTTGTCCATGATAGCGTTACTGGCACAGCCAGAAGGCCATATGGCTAGTCTCCATCTCCCAGGAGGGGTGTTCTATCCCACTTTACCCTTCTGCACATTTACCACCCTGCACAGGAGGGCCACAGGACTCATCTCAGATTGATGAGCACCCCCTCCTCCCTTCCCCCAATGGAACATGCCCTTTGGCACTAGTGCTAAAGTCTGTTGGCATTAGAAAATCCATTCAGCTTTTATTCTGCTTACCAAAAAGCTGTTACAGTGGAACTTGTGGTGACACTGAAAATCCCTGTAGTGCCACCAAGTCTGTTCCTTCTCCACAGCGACGTTCCCGCTGCTCCTTTCTCTCACTATTAGAGCAATAAACAAGAAGAGAGCTTCGAATCCAAAGCGCAGTTTGCTTTGTGGGTACCACACCCTGGCCAAGTGATGTGGTTCTGTTTATTTTATATTCTCACTTAAGTCATACTTGTTTCTGTCTACTGCTTTCCCTCTCTAAATATCAGGATGACTTTCCCATGAATAAAGGCAAGGAATGTGCGGTCACAGTGAATTAGGTTAGAGTGTGTTGTATTTGTCTTCTAAGACAAATGCAGTCATTTTGCAGTCCAGAGCGAGATGAAGATAGAACGATGAGGTTAGGTGCCTTGCAGCTTGTGGTACATCACATAAAATAGTATTCATAATAATGCACACACCATTTTCTTGTTTTGTTGACTTTGGCATCTTTCACACTCAAAGTATCGATATGCGTAAGCTCCATATCTGCTCAAACGTCACTTTTCGCTTGTACACTTCCTGTCTTTCTTTTATAACACAGGTATACCTAACTGAAGCAGCTCTCTGAACTCCTACTGTCATGCCTTTGTAGGTTATATTTTGCGCTGACTTGGCTCATCTAAAGTGGTGAAAGTCAAAAGCTCTTTGTTGTGGGCGCTTTCGGTGCCCGCATGGAACCAATGTTCATTTTTTTCTTTTGGTCCGTGGAGCCTGGATTCAATAACCAGTTGTGTGCTCGCATTGTGATGATGTGGTCAAGGCAACCAGATTTTCTCAACAGTACACTTGCTCAGTAGTGCTATTTATGTCATTTTTTGTGGGAGGTTTTGTCACCACCGCTCATATTTCCCGTTTACCGCAAGTGATTTAAAAGGCCACAGGTTTTGTTTTTTGTTAGTAATTCAAGGTTCCGTTCATCTTTGTGCTGGAAAAGAAACCTGGAGAAACCTCTGATCAGGAAAGCCAAGAAAAAAACATTTCTTCTCATCTATGTTTGGTGTCTCTCAAATTAGATGGAAGAAAACTGCCGTCGTGCGAATTTTGATATCCACCAAAGTATACACACAGCAGTTTATGACCTTTTATGGTGCAGACAGGAAATGATAATAATAAAAATACTGTAAACAATAATAAAAAAAATATTCAGAATATCCAGACTGCAAATTTCGTAAGTGGAAAGCTCCTGTGATAAAAGCGAGCCTTTCTTTTATAGGTTCAGTCAAGGCCGTCGTCTTATAACACGAAAATGACACAGTTTAAAGCTTGGAGCGATTCTGTAACCCCCACCCCACCTCAATTTATTATTCGTCCCATGATTCTTCAGGAGCCAGTTAGGCTGACCCAATTAGCACTGGCCTCCTAGGCGGGGAATGACGGCATTGTGTGCTATCCTCCATTTCCTGTCATGCCCCGCTTGCAAACGAGATGCTAATTAATAACCATTGGCATCTTGAGCCGTACACGTCGGCTTATGTACGGGATATCAATGATTTGTCAGATTCAACCAAGCATAACGCAGTCACCTCCGGTCAAGCTGCCCACAGCCTGGCCCTTACCCAGGCACCAGAGCTTCTTCACTGGGCTCCAAGTCAGCTGATGGTTTAATGAGCGCATTTTGCCATAAATACCCAGATACTGTGGACCAGATTGCATCCTTCCCTTTTCCAAATCAACAAATTTCTTTACTGAAAGTCTTAATTTAGGCGAGGTGTACACAAAATACATTCTCTAAATCTGAGGTATTTTAGATGACGGACATTATTTTAACTCAAGATTTTAAAATGATAATGGAATATATTTATATAAAATTTGAATATACAATGTTATCATATATAACTTTTAATATTCATTATTTTAGGACAAGCATTTGATTTAAAAAAACAAAAAAAACAATATAGAAATATAAAAAGAAATACATGCTTTTGTTTTGTATTTTTTATTTATTTATTTGTTTGTTTGTTTTGTATTATTTATCGCAGTATTTATTTATTTTTTCTTCTGGAAATATGTTCCAAGTGTCGCTCAGGACTGTCACTTTAGATGATATTATTTTAACAAAAAGCTTTGATTTACATTTTATATAAAATAATAGAAATATATAGTGTTATCATATATTTTATTTTAGGACAAGCATTTGATTTAAAAATTATATATAATATACATATATACAAACATGTTTTTTTAACATTTGTTGTCCCATATGCATTTTTTGTGTGTTTATACACATACTTTTTATAATCAGGAAAAAATTCAAATGAAAAATATCTATGCATATGTATATATGTGAATTTTATATAATTTATATTTAAACTATTTAAATAAACCACTGTCATTTCTTTTACATGGTCCTCTGTTGATGACATTGTGTGTACAGGCAAAAAAAAAAAAAAACCAGTGTATTTTTTTTTGGCCTTCCAGAGAGTGTCTTCATATTGCACTTCTTCCCAATATGTGCTGCTACTGTAATTGAAAATGATAATGACTGTAATTAAGCTTCTATCATGATTTTAATCGATCTGGCATTACTGACAGCAGAGATGAATGTGAAGGTGGGGGGTGTGGGGGTCATGTATATAGTGGTGTCACAGTGGCATAATTACCAAAAAACACTAAAAGGTTCGACAAAACGCTTCATATTTAATGTTTTGAAAAATCTCTTCGGAAATGAAGTCTCTCTCCTTAAGATCATTAGCAGACCATTAGCAATGGCAGCCGGGATCCTTACATCATAGTGCGCTAATTAGGTTAAAATGCTCATGGCAGGACAAGCGTCTAGCTGTGATGTACAGGGGAAACGAAATGGCCGAGGTTAATTATACACATTAATGGGGAATTATTGAGAGAGCTTGGCCTGCCTCTTAAGTTGTGTTTCTCGGCTGAAATGGCTTCCCAAAGTCCCAATAACACACGTGTATGTAACACACATGTAGCGCGATCGTTACCTCGTCTGGAAGTCTGTGCATGAGTATTTTGACAACAATGCGAGGATTATAGATCGTTGGGTTGCGCTGCATAATTGTAGACCATTATTTTGATAGATGTGACCATAAACGTAGATGGCACAGGACGTCAGTTACACTACGGTACAATATACGTGAGCGCAGTAAACCCAGCACACTCCTAATCAGTACCTTTCAGGACTGGGCCGCGGTGAAACCATACAAAGTGTGCTTCTAAATGTTAAGCCTGCTTCCCACCTCTTAGTCAGGATCCCGTTGACAACTTGGAAGGAAGCCCTCCACCACAATCCCTCCCTCCCCTTCCAGGCCTCAACCCATAACAGAGCCAGAGGGCTCCAATCTGGCTCCTTCTAAGAGTCCTCCAATGCCCCAGTATTGATTGTCTCTCCACCACAGCCAAACCTCAGCTCAGACAGATTCCGCTAAAAGTGTGTTTAGATGCCTCCAAAGACCAGGCACAAGTCCTCAAAAACACCCTGCCGATGGTCCGTCACCGACGATCTGAGTAGGTTTTTATGACAGGAAACGTGTACACTTTAATGATTGTACGCTGTAGTCAGTTCTTCCATTAAGGATCTTCACGAGAATTTTTTTTTTTTTTTCAAACTAAACTATATTCATTGCTATTGTATTGCATCAATGATCTGGTGTTTTCTGTTTTACAGAGTCTTGATGAAGTCAAAGAAAAACTTGATGTCAACTCAGGGCATCAGCATTGTGTTTGGACCAACTCTCATGTGGCCCGAGTTTGAATCCGGAAACATGGAAGTCAATATGGTGTATCAGAATCAAATAGTGGAGTCCATTCTCATTGAATGTGTGGAGATCTTTGGACCGGAGAGCAGGTAAAGTCACCACAGAGACTGAAAAAAAAAAAGAGTGAGAAATGAAGAAGGAAAAAAAAATGTGTGTGTGTGTGTGCTGGCTGGATGTTACACACTTGTAAAGTTTTTTCTAGCTCCTGATTTTTTCATATTTGCTCTTAAAAGGTTTATATATATATATATATATATATATATATATATATATAATAAAAAAATGTCACATTTATAATTTTATATATAAACGTAAATATTTTATTTTTGTATAATACAAAATTTCACATTGTATCATACTTCAAAAACATTATTGACAAAATTGCTGTATATTTGTAATCATATACATGGTCGTTTATGACAGGGAAATTAAGCCATTTTTGTAAATGGGTTTTGTACACTGATATTTTCTAATGGATAATTTTAGTTTGAATAAATTGGCTGTAAGTGATTTCTGCCAGTTTTTTGTCAAACTTTTATTTGGCAGAAACCTGAGATAGCAAACTTGTGATTATTTTCTGGCAGCACATACTTGCAGTCTGTTGCAACAGGTATCTGCTTTGTATTGTATTGTGATGTTGTGTTTTATTAATGGTAGATGTACATGCATTGGTTGTTTTTATTTTAAGCAAAATTTGTAAAATTATTTTGTTTTTGAAAAAAAGTAAAAAAAAAAAAAAAAACATCCTAAAATGATATGCCTTATTTCATACTGCATTGAGTTTTCTGCTCTTCTTCCTGCAGCCTCCTTCATAAACTCTGTCACTCTATGGGCCCTTTGCATTGTCAGATAACGCACAGCGTGATCACATCGGTTTCTAATCAAACTGCCAAAGTCCTCTCCAATTCTCGAACAGCAGTCTCTTTTTATTCGCTTCCCGCAGGCCAGTGCTGAGACTGTCTGCATGGAATGTGTTTTTAATTCCATCCCAGAGATAAGAGAGAGTCTGTAATTACGGGAAGAGCCATCCCTCCTTGTAGCTTTTTCTCTGCATCAGATCCCTCATAGTTTGGCATCTCGAGCAGTAATGATGAAGGGGTACTGGAGGAACAGGAGGGCGACATAAACCAGATTTGCGGGTTGTGCGTCTCTCTAAATCTCGACTGAAAATAACGCAGTGAAATGAGATGCAGCTTTTAGTGACCTCTCTGGCACAGCTGCGCTTCACTCAGGGACCTTAACGAGTTCGGCAGGCCACCAAGACCTTCATCGCAGAACCTTTGAAAAGATACACACATACTCGTTTTTTTCTCCAACCACAAAAAGTTTACAGAGAGCTTGGATCTTGTATTGAACGCGGTGGCTTAGTTTATCACTACGTTTTGACACCTAAAAAAAAGTTTTACATGCCAGACAGGCTCACTTGCTTCAGTGCTAGACAAGAAAATCCAGAAATAAAAAAAATAAGGAAATGCAGCACAGAAGTATTACAGGACAATAAAAAAGTGCAGACAACGTTTTACTTTAAATCCATCCTGTGATGTACACTGCTTGTTTGGGATGGAAATTGTCTTTTAAATTACATTTGAATAACAAATGTCATTCTATATAACCAATTACCGACATATGTCTGTGACTTTGTTAGGAAGAGAATAAAAAATAGGTTTGTTTGAACTGTATGGGACTAAAATCAAAATGTCTCATCAGAATTGTATTAACGTAATGATAGCGGTACACCTCAGTGTTTTATTTTACACCGTGTGGGTCTTGGTCAAAAGTAGGCACTGAACCTCAGCTGCCCAAACAGAGCCGAGAGGCCATGCTGTAGAGTTCATTCTTGCATTAAATGCTTCAAATAACAAGAAATCAAAATGTGTGGGTGGATGGACTGAAGTGGTAAGTAACCCAGGGGAGAATATTGGCAGATATTCGCCGTGTACATGAAGCGAACGCCCAGATTTATTCTGTGCTAGAGCCCATGGTCACATGACACTGGGCTTTGTGCAACACAGCTCACACTTTGAGAGCCGTCGTACTGCAGGTGGTGCTTAGCTCATTAATATGTGCAAAATTAACGTCTCCCATCAAATTGGCTTGTGAAAAGGTGTGGTGCATTTTGAGTGTTTGGAACGTGGTGTGAAGTGACAATCTAAAAAAAAAAACCTACAAATAATGGCCAAAGTATTTATTTCAGTATTTTACAATTTGTTTGCTGCACAGATTTTGACCTTGCCAATATAAATTAAAAATATATACACTACCTTTTGGGTAGATTTAAAAAAAAAAAAAAAAAAAAAAAAGTCTCTTTATTTGATAAAAATACAGTAACAATACAGTGATATTGAAAAATATGATTGCAATTTAAAATGTTTTCTCTTTTAATGTATTTTAAAATGTCATTTATTCCTGTGATGGCAAAGCTGAATTTTCTGCAGCCATTAATCCAGTCTTCAGTGTCACATGATCCTTCAGAAATCATTCAAAACTTTTGAATGGCAGTGTGTGTGTGTGTGTGTGTGTGTGTGTGTGTGTGTGTGTATGTATATCTATATATATATATATACACTGGCCACTTTATGAGGTACACCTTGCTAGTACCGGGTTGGACCCCCTTTTGCCTTCAGAACTGCCTTAATTCTTCATGGCATAGATTCAACAAGGTGTTGGAAACAACAGAGATTTTGGTCCATATTGACATGATAGCATCACGCAGTTGCTGCAGATTTGTCGGCTGCACATCCATGATGTGAATCTCCCGTTCCACCACATCCCAAAGGTGCTCTATTGGATTGAGATCTGGTGACTGTGGAGGCCATTTGAGTAAAGTGAACTCATTGTCGTGTTCAAGAAACCAGTCTGAGATGATTTGTGACATGGTGCACTATCCTGCTGGAAGTAGCCATCAGAAGATGGGTACACTGTAGTCATAAAGGGATGGACATGGTCAGCAACAATACTCAGGTAGGCTGTGGCGTTTAAACGATGCTCAATTGGTACTAAGGGGCCCAAAGTGTGCCAAGAAAATATCCCCCACACCATTACACCACCACCACCACCAGCCTGAACCACTGAGGCAAGGCAGGATGGATCCATGATTTCATGTTCTTTACGCCAAATTCTGACCCTACCATCTGAATGTCGCAGCAGAAATCGAGACTCATCAGACCAGGCAACGTTTTTCCAATCTTCTATTGTCCAATTTTGGTGAGCCTGTGTGAATTGTAGCCTCCGTTTCCTGTTCTTAGCTGACAGGAGCGGCACCCGGTGTGGTCTTCTGCTGCTGTAGCCCATCTGCTTCAGGGTTCAACGTGTTGCGCGTTCAGAGATGGTATTCTGCGTACCTTGGTTGTAATGAGTGGTTATTTGAGTTACTGTTGCCTTTCTATCGTCTCTAACCAGTCTGCCCATTCTCCTCTGACCTCTGACATCAACAAGGTATTTTCGTCCACGCAACTGCCGCTCACTGGATATTTTCTCTTTTTCGGACCATTCTCTGTAAACCCTAGAGATGGTTGTGCGTGAAAATCCCAGTAGATCAGCAGTTTTTGAAATACTCAGACCAGCCCGTCTGGCACCAACAACCATTCCACGTTCAAAGTCACTTAAATCCGTTTCTTCCCCATTCTGATGCTCAGTTTGAACTTCAACAAGTCGTCTTCACCACATCTAGATGCCTAAATGCATTGAGTTGCTGCCATGTGATTGGCTGATTAGCAATTTGTGTTACCAAGCAATTGAACAGGTGTACCTAATAAAGTGGCCGGTGAGTGTATACTGTATGTACACGCACATACTACCATCATATTATATATAATATGTGCCATCATTATGTTTGGGAACAAATAGCAACAAATTATCGGGTCTGCTAACCATTGTGACCAGTGTGAAGAGCTCCATTGACGCCATGCGGTCGGTGGGCGAGGGGCGCACAAAGCCGTATGAAACTGTGGCCTTCATGTTTTCTCTACGTAAGCCAAGACGTTCCACTTCTAATGATTTCAAGTAATAACTGGAGACCACTGCGCTTTTCCGAACCCCGACAAACTCCCACACACCCCACCCCCACACTTTGTTTTCCCATCCTTCTTGGCAGAGCTTCATGGAAACGAGCGTCTTTGTAAGTCCGCAAAAAAACAGAAAAAGAAACGCAAGAAAGGGCCCAAAAGTAAATGAAAGCATAACAATACAGTGTCCCTGTGAGATGCCTGCCATGTTCTAACCACCAGGCCCTATTAAAAAGAGCCTGGGCTCCAACAGAACATGGCAGCATATTGATAGCATATGACTGAGTCACATGAGGACAACTATGTCTCTCTCTCTCGGTGATCCGTTCCTCCGGTCTTCTTTTAAGATCAGGAATCAGGGCAATGTTATTCAAACTCAGATTGAAAAGATGAGAAGTATTCTACCTGTTACTTCAGCCAGGGCCTCTTTCTCATCCTGTGTTCAGAAATAAACAAACGATAAAATCACACAACTGTACTGTACGACCACAAACAGTAGTACACGCTTCCCCCTTGGTAATGGTATAATAGGACAGCGTGCCACAACATGAGCTGGTGTGAAAAAAAGACTAAAATAAATAAACCGGCATCAAGCAGCACGCAAAGAGAAAATGAAAGCCTTTTTTATGTACAGTCCACTCCTAACAAATCATTTACAAAAGTACTTCCCTTGCTTTAGAAAATAAATTCTTTAAAAATAAGAGTATAATAATAATAATAGTTATTATTATTATTGTTAAAGAGTATTTATTCTGACAACTGTAGAATAAAAAAAAGTAAAAAATCAAAATCAAAATTATTCAAAAATGTATAACGGATAAGAATTTCAATCTAGTGAATATATAATGTGATACATATAACGGGTACTAGTAAGTAGGGGTTAGACAAAAAAAAATAAAAAGCTATCCTTTTGACTTAGAAGGTTGAAATAAGAGTATTCCCTTTATTAAACAGTAATTAGAAAAAACATATTAAAATAAATACACATTATTAATACATATGAAAAAATAAATTCTTCTTAATTTGGTGACAACCATGCTCAAACTGTACTGTGACCACTAAATTTTGCTCAAGTCAGAACTTGAGGGTTCTCATTAAAGTGCCATTTCCATTATCCATTTCCTAAATCCTTTTGCTGATTTCGTTGGAGCCTGTGATGATTCTGTGCTGTTTCACTTGCAGTGAGTTGCTGCTCTAAATTCTGTTCTGGTTACAGCAATGAACTTAGAAATGACAGAGAGAATGCTAAAAGTAATCTTACCTTCACTTCCAAGTGTCTAATAATTGGGATACCATTATCTGATAAAGGTCTGAATATCACATTTTACCTCAAAGCTGATCTTAAACTGACGAGTATTTATACCTGAAGCTGTATCAGATCAAATTCACTTTAGTGATTCCCCCGTCATATATTAAAATATCTACAAATGTAGTCATATAATGTGATTGGCAGCTTTCCAAGCTCTGTGCTACTCCAGTGAGACACCAAACATGAACGGGAGGGGAAAAAATAAGAAGACTGCACAAGTCTTAATACCATTTGTTTTGCCATCGAATTCGGCCGGCATTAAATTAGCCTCATATCCCTAGAACACCATCAGTGAGAAAACAGCAAAAGGCCAATGAAATGGTTTAATGTGCATTGAGTTTTATAGAGGTTGCTATTAACTTTTTATATGTGGGGTGACATTTTGTGCCGAAACGGCAGGTTATAGGCTTTATGGCGTCATTAGGTCCTGACCTCAGGTCGGCCCGGAGTAGATGGCAAATTCATCTGACATTGCCGGATAAGGTGGAAACAGGTCAATCGCATCCATCTGCTTCTTATAAATAACATAAAGATGAACAAAAGGGAGCAAATCATAAGTGATAATGCTTTGATAACTCACGCTAAATATCATACGGCACACAAAAGTATCTCACTGACCCCCTAAAATATGAAATACATTACGTATGGAGGTAGGATATTAGGACTATTTTTCTATGAGCTGTAAAGGAAGCACTGCTACTTAATGAGGAGTAATGAGACTAATCTTGGACGCGTGCGAGGAGACGGCAACGTGATTATATTTGAGCCTTGAATTCGAATCCTCTGTCCGGCGCACCTGAATAATCGATGCATCTGAGATAATAACATCAGAAAGTCCGCAGCTTTATTGAGAGAATGTCTGATAATAAAGGAGGAATCCTTCAATAACTCTTGCAATAAAAGTCAGACCTCTTTTAATAACACATATGTTGGCAGGCCCGAAGTGGGCCGTGTGATTGTGGCATTGCTGTGATGTGAAAGCAGACACTTACATCTTTATGGAAAATCTGACAGGCCATTGTTAGTTTGGCCAGATTTTACATTTTGCAAAAACATATAAATAGCTAGTTACCATGCCCCCTTAATTATGCAGCGGGTTCCTGGTTGCAACGTACAGCCAGATCTCCGACGCAAGGAAAATAACAGAACCATATTTAGATTCAACCACAGTCCTGGGGAAGCCTTGCATCAACCTTTACTGAGCCTCGGGGGACTTTGTCACAACCTGGCAACCTCAGGTGGAGCGAGAGCCCACAACGTTCCAAGCCGCAACTTGGCTGCCGCTCTGTCGGAGTGGGAACCGAAGACTCCAGAATTCCAGGCTGGAGTCCTCCGGCACAAAGGATAAAAATGGATATGAACCGAAATATGAGGTGGGCCCGCCTAGGCGCAACACGAAAGCGGTTTCAGGTTTTTTGATTGTTTATTTTTACTTTGTTCTTTTTTTCCATTAACCGCAAATATAAAGTTGCTTTTTACCGGCACATGAGAACATTAAAATCACATATAGGCATGTTTTTCTTAAATAACAGCAGAGAGGTAGAGAGGATTTTCCGGGTCATAAACTCTCTTTCACAATGAGGCTGGAGTTTAAATCAAAATGTATTTCTTGGGGGTCACGTCATGACATGTGCTCCTCTGTTAACATCCTGTGACTGTCGGCTCCCAGGAGAGATCTGAAACGGTCCCCCAGTGTGTCCCAGGAGAAAGCATGGAGGTTCACCTAGGAAAAAGAGAGTCAGAGAATAAAGGAGAAAGAGATGGAAAAAGCAGAGAACAGTGAAAGTGCTTGGCAGAATTGGAATTCTATTGTTTTATGATTAGCTCTCAAATGGGTTTGCTAATAATTTCATATATTTTCCAAAAAAAAGAAAGAATCAGCAACAGCTTTAAATCAAACATTTAAAAGTATTTATTAAATTTATTATTATTAAATGTATTGTCTAAGCTTTTTTCTTTTTCTTTTTTTGCATTAAAACTTCTATATGTGGCGAATTTGTAGCAAAATACAGTGGATGCATGACCTTTGACCTCAACAAAAGAAACAGTAAGCATTTTCTTTTCCAATGCAAAATAAGACTATTTAACTGTGACCATTTAGCTAACGAGCATGATTATAGAGCTGAATATTTGCGTGTAGCATTGCATCAGACTTGCAACCCACCAGTTAATGGCTTTTATTGATCTTGTTGTACCTGTACAATGGCAATAAAGAGCTCAGCTTAACTGATTTGTAGTAACTAATCTGTAGCACAAAAGAATTTAGATTACGTTTTTAGATTTTTGATTACTAGTCATGTATTAGTATCCTTGATGAATGTTTATTCACAGTATTTTATGACAAAAAAAGCACTAAACATGTTAGAATTCTCTGTAGGAGTCTTTGTGCTTGATTTGATTCCCAGCAAAATGAACATTGTTTACCTGAGTAACATGTTGTCTGACTAATTGCGGACGCTTGCAGAAGTCTTGTAGTCTTTTACACAGCTGTTCAGGTGTTGAATACAGATATGTTGCTACAAGAGGAAAATACATATTTGATAAGTCAGAAACCTCAAAGAGCAAATGAGATCGCAGGCACTTTCAGCATTAAAAATTCAGCTGACACCATGCTGCGTGATGCTGTACATTATTAAACTGTGGTTATATTTACTTATTTATATAAAAATGCCAGAATGGTTTATGGCAAATTCTTCGATTGTGCTTTAAGATGAATAAGTCATTATATACAGAAGTTGAACGTAGCAGATTTGCCTGTGACAATAAATCTTCTTTTGCATATGAAATTGAGCTAGGCAAATCATGAAAATGAAAGATTTTTTTTTTTTTTTACCAGGGAATATTTCAGGATAGACCAAAGCCTTTGGACACAGGGGGTAACAACCACAATGGACCGCTTCTAACCTGAAAGAGAAGATTTATGTCATTTAAGATTCAGTTCCATAGTGCATCAGGACTGTATCAACCAAATGTATTGAAATGACTTGGCTGCATTTCCCCAATTAGCAATTTCTGAAACGGCACCATGGAAGTTCAGCGCTATGAAGCTGACAAGAAACCTTAACAGTTGCCAGTACTGAAGAAAGCCATCATAACTGGCAGAGGGAAGGTTATTTTTCCAACCTACCGCCCGCCAGATGAAGCGGCACCTTGGAGTACACCTTGATCAATATCAACCGTTACACACAGCCGATCAAAGCATTTCAAATCATTTTACTAATTCAAATACCTAATAAACTCTTGTAATGCTACCTCATAACTATGGCATAGTTTTACACACTATCTCATGCTTTTAGTTCATCAAATAGTTCAATCTAGGGCAAACTTTGCTCCCAACTGATTCAACTCATTTGAACCCCTATTGCTGGCAGTGGAAATGACCGGCTGTTTAAATATTTTGTAGAATGAGTATTAATATTTAATGAGTCTATCCATCTCTCCCTTCACCATCAGATCCTCATCTCATTTCCCATGCTAAAACCATGCATATTTTAATATCCGATTAGCCCTCTGCCATTCATGGCTGAAATTTCAAAATTCTGATTAAGCAATGGGACAAATCTCCTCGAACAATCCTGTGGATTTGGGAAACGTTTCAGAGTCGCAAAGTTGCGTTTTAAAGTGGTTTGTATTGTTGCATATTTAATGATTACTCGTAGAATGCTAACAGTAAACCTTCAGATCTGTGACATAGGAAAACAAAGCATATATATTTCTTTCTTTCTTTAGTTTTTTGAGCGCAATCCTGCAGCTGCAAGAATCATGGATCAAGCAATTTTGGCTAAAGGTAGGCAACATATCTGACCTCACATGCTTTCTTGCATCTGTCTGCACCTTTGTTTAAATGTTTTCAATATGAACATGTGCTAAATCTTTATTTTTGAGATGGCGTGTTAAATTAAAAGTAGTTCAACTTTTAAAAACAGATCTTCATACCTCTGTTTTCTGAATAATCTAGTCATCACCAGCCAGCAGATGCATGCTAAAACAGTGCAATGCATTTTCTATTCGCATCAAAGCAATAAAACACCCTCTTTTATTCACATCACTTTATTCCCACAAATTATAAACCAGTTGGAAGAAAAACAAACAAAAAAAAAAGAACAAATCGCCTTGCCATAATTTCTCTACAAAGGAAAACAAAAGCACAACAGTCACCGTCCTTGAGCAAACACCAGAAAGTGAAGGTTTAGTGTAGTATTACCTACTCTGCAACGTCAACATCCCCTTCCCTGATCAAATTCACAGTGAACACAGTAAATCAAAGTCACTCGGCTGGAGTCTATGACAGCCCGTCGTATGAAACTGATTAAGGTCAGTTCCATGTCAATGCAGTTAATGTGTGAGCGTGCAAATGCTTATCAGGCTGTTCATCTCAAATATAATTAGGTGATCATTCTGCTTGGCTGCCTTACTGTTTTTCTGGAGGGCACGGATGGGCGTCTGCTGACAATTAATCAGATTAGGCTAATTTCCACAATAACGAGGACAGAACACGGTAGAGAAAAGTCCCCTTGCGTGGTGCGGAGCTGACCAATGAGAAGCAAGGACTGATCGGCGAAAGCATCTGAGCAGGTGATTTGAGTTCGGAGGTCTCACGGCCTCTTTCTCATGTCATCGGTCCTTTGTAGCAAAATTGATTTAGAAAGTGGATGTTTCTTCAATTCCAGGCACTTTTTGTGTCCCAGGCGCTGATTTTTCTTAAAACAAACAGATTTGAACTTGTTTTCTTTTTTTGTTATATGAAGGCCACATTAAAACATGTATCAGAAACTTTTTATCATGTCTTCATCAGTTATTTTTTTATATTATTCAAATGTATTATGTAAAGATTTAGTTTTACCCTTGTCCCAGACTTAACCTATCATAAAATTAATCCAATTATTTAATGTAACAAATCTAATAAATTATTTCATTGTACATCATTTCAAATCAAGCTGTAATTTAAGCTGTTAAACAATCCAATTGTGAATTGTGAATTTAATTGTATGTATTTATGATATATAATAAACTAGCTGTTAGCATTAGACATTAACCTCAGTCAAAAATTTGTAATCACAATGTTAGTAGATATAGTACGTGAACTGAGAAGTGGTGGAAATGACACTGTGGTAAGAATTTTCAGTAACACTTTAGATTAAGGAGCACATTTTCACTATTAACTAAGAGTTTTTCCTCAATAAACTCTTAATTACTGCTAAACTGATAGTAAGAAATATTAGGTCGAGTTAACAGATCTAGAATCGGGTCATGCAGAATAAGGTGTTAATATGTACAAACAAATAGCCAATATGCTAGTACTATGCATGCTAATAAACAACTAGTTAATAGTGAATAGTGTTTCCTAACTTAAAGTCTTAACCGAGTTTTCATTATGTACATAAAAAAGACAATTCTCTAACTATGGTGTGCTCATAGTTAAGGAAACGTACTAGTATTAATTACCCTTATTCAGCTCAGCTCAAACGAGATTCTTTTTGGAAGTTAAACATTATTAAGAAAAGCCAACAGCAGGTGTTTGATCAGTGTTTGAACACACACATGGCCTGAGGACATAAACGCAAAACACACACAGCTGAAGAGTCTCCTTATTCCTCCTCTCCAGTGGACTTTGATCTAATGAAATCGAGAACAACCTCAGCCGTATGTAGTAAGAGTCCCAGAGGGAACTTGAGTCTAAACCGTTACCTCGCAAAGCAAAGGATGTTTCCATCCAATCGATATCACGGCCCAGAAAATTCATCAATGCTGTCATCTAATAGGATGTATACATTTAGTGTACAGAACAAGGATGAGCGAATTCCCCAGTGTAGAACGAGCCCCTGCTAGTGCACTTTGGATCAGTGCTACCTTGGCCCTGGGCATTATCAAACAAACTCTTCAAAAGTCAAGCACAGGTGACTGAAGATATCGATCCGGGCGATGCTGAAAACATCAAGGGTGGTGCTTTCAAAGGTCCACATGCAGTCCCCTCCTGACAGTGAAACACCCCCCAGATATAGAGAGGACAGGCCTCTGGGATTGAAAGCAACCTTTCAATTACTCCATGAACTTTTCTAGGAGAATTACATGCTCAAGGTAATCCTCACATTAAAATGTGACATGATGGAAAGGTCTTTCTGTATCAGCTTTGATTTGTGTTGTTCCACATAACGAAACAAACAGATGTTACTATGAATTCTGTAATACGAATGACTAAACTCAACAAAACTGACATGTTTTTTTGTTTTTTTTTTGAAAATTCATAAAAATAGCAAACGACATTTATGCTAATAAACACAAATAAACCATTGTGGTGCCTTTCTGTTTGGAGAGAACATATTTCTGTGACAGACAGCAGATGAAACTCACATTGCTACTCCGAAAAACTCGTGCTTGGCCGTGGAAACGACGACATCTGCTTGGCACAGCGCTTTGAGGTAATCTTCCTTACTGGGCATGAAACCCCAGTGCTGGATGTGGTCAACCAACTGTTCTTTGGCTTCTGAAAAGATGTCTATAGTGGGAAGGAACGGAGAAAGGGACAGAAGCCTCAATATCAATGTGTAGTAATTAGCAGAGAGAGGGATGTTTAAAGTTTTGGTCATATTTTGCGAGGAGATAAAATAAGCAAGGTCATCATACATTTGGACATAAAATGGAGAAGGGCACAAATAATCAATAATGTGATTCTATTAGCAAAATCAAAATCGTTTCAGTGTGATTGCCTTCCGAGCAATCGTAAACATAATTTCATAACATGAACAACCTTTACGATCTGTTTATTTCTTTTGGTCCTGCAGCTGTTTATGCCGCGATAAAAGTTTGCATCTCAATATAAGAGATTGTGTTTCCTGTAAGTCTAGCTTTGGCAGCGCTAGAGTGTGTGGGCAAATAAATGAAATGAACACAACGCCATAAATACTCAAGACTGTCCGAAAGATATTAAAACATAATTGTCCACTAATGGGGAGTGTATTTTGCCAATGAAAATCTTGCCTGTGTGCAATAAACAGACGATCTTTGAACCTAAAGCGATGTACTTAACAAATTTGTTTCAAAGTTAAACATGTAATTACATTTGTGCATGACATCAGAGGTGTCAAACAACTAAATCATTCTATAAAAAAGTAGGAACAGAAAATAATAATAACAATAAATAAATAAGCAAGCAAGCAAGCAGATTCTGGTGAAGAAAAAATTATATGGCTGGAACATTTTGTCTGAAAGAACTGTTGTATAAAAGCAATATCACATTATAATTGTTTAATTATATCCCCGTCTCTAATCCCCACAGCACATGATGTACCTGGAACGTCAGTGAAGGTCTCTCCCAGGACAGAAACTTCAAAGCTCAGCTGTCGTTCTTTGAGTTTCAGTAGGGTCTGGAAGAACAGCTGTGGGTCTTTGTCATGTTCCCTTTAGCCAGACAGAGAGACAGCAGAAACAAAACACTATTTCACATTTGGAAACAATAAAGTAATTGCAAATTAATTAGCAGCAGGAAAGTAACAAAAATAATACCAAATACTGAGAGTTCTAAAATAAAGTGAAGAAAATAAAAACCACTACCCTTCATATTTAACATTTAATCATATAGCTGACAGTTTTATCCAAAGTCATTTTACAAATGAAGAACATCACAAGTCATTTCGTACACAAGTCAACAATATGCATCATAAGTCAATACCAAATAAGTTAAAACAAACAAACAAACTCACAAATACACACACAGAGAAGAAAAGGAACATTTTTAGAATTAGTTTTTACATAAGTTTAAATCTAAGTTTAGGTTTATGGTTAGTGTCCTTAGCTGTTTCTTGAAGTCTGTGATGATCTCAACAAATAAAACACAATTTTAATGTGAAGCTGAATTAGGGAGTTTTGTTTAGTAAGCAGTGTTGCCAAGTCTGCATTTTTTGGGGTACTTTTACATTGTTGATGCAGGCTGTTTTTTAGTCTGTGGGATAAAGCAATCTCTGCCCCCTTAGAACGCAATTTTGATGGCGGGGACCCTGACGGAGAGGAAAACCATGAAAAAAAAAAACTAAATTGGGCTAGTTTTGTTTTGCAGACTTGGCAACCCTGTTAATAACAAAAAGTGGAACAAGAATTTTTAACTCTTTATTTTTGCAACAAAAAATATCCACACACATTTTGTAGCCAGAAGCCCATTTCCATTTGTATTGATTTTTTTTTTTTTTATGACCTTCAACTTTTGTATGTTTACCCATATGTTCAGATGATATTGTGGAAATAATAAAAAACATACTGAGAAAAGGTAAAAATCTGTGATGTGATAAAACAACCTCTGATGAAATTTCTGTGTTTGACATTTTCAATTTTGATTTCTCAGAAAAGTTTATACAAATGGAAACGCTAATACAATTATTTAGATTTGAGGTGCGTGGTAAGAGTTCTGAAAGTTCCTCTTCGAATCACAGCTCGTATACCTTAATTACACATCTGAAGCTGAGGCCACATGTTCTGTCACTGTGATCCAGCCAGGCCGCTGATTGCTGGTGTGCTTCCATTAAAGCTCTGAGCTCAGCCAAGAGATCTGGTGAGCAGCTTCACAGCGATCACTGGCAATGCTTCATTACCTCAAAAATAGTTCACTCTGAAGTCTGAAGTGTGTCTTTAAATCCAAGGCACACTTTACAGGTTTTAATAAGACTAAATTAGGAGTACTTCAAAGAATATGTTTTATTGAATGCCATTTCAATTTTATTTTGTAGTATGAGAGGCTCAGTGAGTAATCTTGCCCAGTCATATGTACATAAAATAAAATAATAAAATACAATAAAAAATTAAAATGTTGTATTTTTGATAACTGAGTTTCACAATTATGTTAAAAAAGTGTCTAAAATAACACACTTTTCAAAAATCAACAGCCTTTAATTTTGTCATCAACTGACCACAAGCTGTCTATTTAAAAAAGTGGGTGCACAAACCCCTTTTTATTCTGCAGTCAAAAAGACTAGCATAGCTAACCTACATGCTAACAACACATCTGATGAAGAAGCTTCCCTCTGAATACAACGACCCTCAATGCACGGGTTTGAAATCCTTCTCTTTGGCCCAAACTGCGCGCCTGAAGTCTTTTCAAAACCCTGACAGTCGAGTGGTGATCCACGCAGCTCATCCTCTTGATAAAGCGGAGGTATGTAGTGAACAACGGCCTTACAGAGCTCATACACGTCTCACAAAAGAGGCTTTGACAAATCTCTGAGCTCGTCAGCACTGCCGTTCTGTATACTGTCTGAGAAAGAGCTCTCTTCACAAAAATGACGATGGTGAAGGTCAAAAACAATTACCAGGGCAGAAGTGCTTTGACAAAAGACACCTCCCACTTGGGTGGAATCTCCTTAGATGAGGTATTAGTGAGGGCTTATTTCCTCTCATTTCCGGTTCTTTTATGTTGCCTTTTCCCCCATGGCTTGACGTTGATTCTCTCATTAATTTTGCAACCTCTTTGATTCACTACATTGTGGATGTGATTGCTACCTCCTCCGGACTAAGACTGGTTGACCTGCGGGGAGGTGACATGGCGACTGCAGGGATGCCTATTACCCGGCCTGTCAGTCTAGTAACTAAAACAGCCTTCATGTGGCCGTGATGCCTTATTTCCTACTGACAGCATAGCGGAGGGTTAATTAATATGTCAGTTATGTTATGCAGGGATTGCTGGGGCTCAACGTGCCTCTCACGCTAAAACTGGAAGAGAGGAGACCCGAACAGACGCACGTAAACATGAGTTCACTAACATGCACTCGCGGCCACTGCTCATCTGTGACGTCTGGGCATTAATGCAGATAAAAAAAAAAACATACAACACAAACATATTAGTGATTAATTATTAGACACTTTCTAGGAGCTACACTTAAGGGGCATTTTAAATGCAGATGTTAATGATAGATGGCAAACTTACAGATGACCCAAATAAAGTTTGAGGAGATGATACTGCTAGTATGAAAAAACAATCAGAAACCCAATCCAGATTGCTCTAACTTTCTAAGCAGCATACATAATAAAATAAATAAATGTATTTACATGTATTAAATATATTATGCAACTATTTCAAAATTTAATTTAATTAAATGAAATTGTATTCACACTACCATTTAAATGTTTCAGGGTCTTTAGAAAGGCTGCATGTATTTGATCAAAAATACAGTAAAAACAGTAATATTGTGAAACATTTAAAATAACTGTTTTATAACCGTGCATTTATTCCTGTAATGGCAAAAAGCTAACATGCTGATTGGTGCTCAAGCTGTGATTAGAAACTTCAAAAGTTTGAAATATAATTTTGTAACATTATACATTTCTTACTGTCACTTTCGATTTTTGATGCAATTTAATGCACCCTTGCTTTTTAAAAATAATTTCTTTCCAAATGAATAATTAAAATCAAATCTTACTGACCCTAAACTTTTAAGTGGTAGTGTAAATGTCCAAAAGTTTTTTTTTCGTTTTTTTTTTAAATCGTAAATATGTCTTACTTCCCGATGCTAAAATGGGGGGTTTTCTTACCCTTTGACCTCCGAGTGCAATGAGACAGAAACCAAATAAAACAAATACGAAAAAAAGGTTCTGCAGGGACCCTGCGAATCCTCATTAGCAGTCATCCGGTACCACTTAAAAGAATATGATCTTCTCATTTAGACAGCTATGATTAAATATTCCCCTTTAAGTCGCACCCATGAGGTGCATGTTTTAAAATTCAAACTCTATTTACTGCAAAAGCATGACGTTAAAGGATTCAAATCAGAATGAAGCGAAAGGGCTAATTAATGGGGCTCTTGAAAGCCCAGGATTCGGTTATCTTGGGATTGATTAGGGTCAGCTGAAAATAGCAGAGGCAAAGCCTCCGGTAAAACAAGACAAAACAAACCATGACCGTGTCGATCGTTCTCGCCGTTCCTCCACAGGGAGGGCTGCGTGCTGGGGTCCTAATAAGGGACTAACTATACATGAATGGATGTGAAAATGTATGGGCTGATGTCTTTGGTTAGGTTCTGACTGTCAGTAAACGATTTGTTTTCCACTTCTCTACTCTAACATGACCCTGATTCATTAGTTTTAATTGTGTGCAAACATCAAAAGTCCAATATTTTCTGGAATTCTGCCTTCGCTCGCACGTCGGGTTTAAATCCTTTGTGCCGTTTTCAAGATTCCAACATATCATATCCTTCCAAGCGCCGTCCCTCTCTAATGGGGGTCTCGGCGGCACGGCTCTGGCGACGAGCAGGGCGCAGGAGGAGTTGTGGAACCAGTCACGATGCTTGCCAGCACAGCGTGGTGATGCGTCAGTGCCTGCGTCTTTTTTACTTGGTCATTAGTGCCCGCTGTACAGTCTGGGAGGAACGAGAGATGCACAAATATGTCTGGATTTCAAGACAGGCCACAGAAGAAAAAAAAAAACATTGCGTAATTGCGGAGAATGATCGCCTGAAAGACAAAGGTCCAGCAAAGGGAAAGCCCATGCCAGGCCATGTGACTGTCTGATGGTGTACTACAGTCACTGTTTTCACTACATTTTTTATTTTTGAAAGAACATGTGCCTGTTGGCAACCGTGAAAAACAAGGTTGCCTTCTTAGGTAAATGGGCTTTTCAAAGCAAATTTAAGCCCTTATCACATGCACCTGCAAACAGCTGCCCTCTCTGACCATACGCCCCGGTCAGCGCCTGCAATAAGACAGTCCTGTAATCCAACGGATGAAGACCTATCCAGGCCACATGGAGATTAACAATCTGCAACCAGTGATGATGATAAAAAGAGAGGCTGGGGGAAAAAAAAAAAGGAAAAAGGATGAAATGGGACACACTGTCAGAGATAATCCAAACCCCTTCTTATTTTTCCAGCAGCTCTCGCCCTGTGTAAATCCCAATTTAACTCGGACCGAAGCCAACGTTTACGAGGCACGGATGTTAACAGCACTAATCCATCTGTGTTTTGCTCAGTTTTGAAGAGATTACACAATGGCCGCTTTTGTTACTGATACAAGAGTAGGTGAATGACAGATACATAACACAAACAAACATCACAAAATCCCTGTGCCAGCATCAAACTTCGACACCGGTGGTCTTTTCGGTTGTTAATCTGATTTATGGGTGTTTTTTGGTAAGGAAACATGTCGTCGCTGCCAAGAGATGAGCAAAGAGTCATGGGAGAAATATGTGGCTTGAGCAACAGTTACTTTTTTTCCTTTTTTTCTCAGCCCATGGCAGATGAGGTAGAGATACAATGCTGTTTGGTTTCCACTCATGCCAAGAGGAGGTCTAAAATATGGGGAGTGGAAGATATTTAAACTTCAACAAAAACCACAGAGCAATCCTGCGGGCAATAAAATATTTTCTCATCCCTCCCCCATTGGTCCCTGTGAACAAAACTCATCGACACAGTCATTTTCTTCTCTTGCCGTCTCTGCAGTTGAGGTTCTGTTCATACAAAGTATTTTTGAAAGGAATTGAACACCGATGCCACTGATAATATTCTAACAGTAGCTTTCGCCAAGATTGAATTTGGAAAACAATGAGACGATGGTGAAATATATTACACAAGCATCCAAGGGGTTGGTGGACACGTTACACGCTTAGGACTGCTTCGAACCAGTGGTCTATCCATGCATGTTGTACCAAAACAAGCATGTTATCCATTTTCCATGCCTCTGCCGTACTGTCAAACAATTCCCTGGACAGTCCAAAGCAAATAACTCACAGAATGGTAGTTGTATACAGGTTGATGTTTGAGGCGCTTTCATGTCGCACATGTTTGAAGGCTGCTGAGAAACAAGGTCCTCAAATTACATTTCTGTGTGAGTGCATTGTTTAGTGGGAACAGCAAAAGTAAAAAAAAAAAAAAAACTCTATGGATCAAAAATGATTTCTGCATGAAAATGATAAACAGTCTTCTAGAACTTTTCAATTCTGCTGTTTCTACAATTGTATGATATAGTGTCACTTCAACTACAGGCACTTTCATGTTGGATTGATGGATTGATTTTTATTAAAACAAACAGGACTTTTTTTTAAATATCACTTAAAACATAGAGAACTTGTATGATGTCTTACTTGTTTATTTTTGCTACTTCTCAAATGTCTTTCATTGTTTTACCCTTGTCTCAGACTTTCAATCAAGTCTGTGATTTTATAAACAAAGAGAGAAATAATTATACAATTTAAATATTTATTGTGTGAAAATGCATTTTAAACAATTTCACAAAATACAAGATATGAAATTAGCCTTAGCATAACAAAGAGTCATCCATTTCATACCAAAAAAGTTGTGTCATTCAACCACAGAATGTTATCAAACACAAATGATGTGGGAGTGTTTGTTTTAACAAATTTTATATATTTTGCAAGTCCACAAGAACAGAAGTGCACAAAGTTGAAGAAACTGAAATTCATTATAATTATAAATGAAGAATCAGTCAGTAAAAAAAACCAAAAAAAAAAACAAGCTAATGAAAAGAACGAGTGAAATATTGAAAGTATTTTGTTAAATCAAAATTTCCATAAATAAATGCATGTTAAATGAACTCTTGATGAATAAATGTTTTTAATGTTATCATGAAGGTCTTACCAGCGATGTGGCCAGACTATGCGGAGTGGCTGAAGATTCCCTCTCTCATCGCCACACGCACGACACACTGGCTGAATCTGCAACATCTCCTGACGTGGTGTGACACTCTCGGGCAGCAGGGACTGCTGTGGTCCTGCCACAATGAGAATCCTCTCAGGTGCCTCAGAGTCTATTGTGAGCTCTGGACAACTACAGGGGTTTATTGTAAGGTCATTAGTTAGGCCCCCAACATGGTCACTTTTGTCATAATTTTTGCATAAACAGTCTTTAGTGCTACAGTGCATTACCTTGGAGCTGATGTTTGAACGTGGTTTCGAGTAGCCGGAGCGTGGATATCATCACACCGCACTGAATGCCTGAGACGTTTGTGTGCAGGGAGGAATCTGAGGACGAAAGGGAAAAAGCCCTATAAAACATCATAAGAAGAACTATGGAAAAACTATTTTAAAAAAAAGAAATAAAAAACACACTATGACTGTAAACACATTCCTAATTCAAAGATGTTTTTCCTCTAACCTTCGCTGATTTCTATAATGAAAAACAACATAAGGAGCAAATAATTCATAGGCAACACCAGTCAGAACATTACATGTTTGAGCAAAATAAACAAAAAAGGTAACTAAAACCACATTTTAAAAAAGAAAAAAGGGGCCTCATGTGGCATTTCTCTCTCCTCGGTCTTAAAATATGTCGAGCACACAACCGGACTGATGTATTCTGCAACCACCACGATTATTACAAGTTAAAGAAGTTAAAACAAGTCACATTTTCACATGATTCACTGCCAAAAGCAATCCATAAAACGCAGAAAGCACTTTCTCCGTTCTCTGCGACTGCACAGCCCATGCGCTGCCTCCACGGCACCGCGAGTCCTAATTGTAGGTTGTGTGATGGATGCGAGCCAATTAGATGCTTGAGAGCGAGATTTCCCCATGCTTACTGACGTGCTATTATTTTTTGCAATGGAGCAGAAGGCACTGCTAAAATGTAAAATAACCTACCTTGTACTCCCTTAATTGAGAATTATAAAATGACAGATATATGACACTATCTTTAGTATGGTATGAATAAGTCCAAAAAAAGTCAAAACATTTACAAAAGCAGCTAAAGATAAAATATAATTGTCCAAAGATTAATGAGCAGATCATTAACAGCAAACACTAGGCTGCTGATGCAAGCTTCCATTACAGAAAGATCTTCATTTATTTATTTTTATTTTTTACATTTGGAGAAACAAAACAACGTAAAATAAAATAAAATAAAATAAAATAAAATAATCAATAGTACAGATCATTAAACTGACTTGAATAAAGTGAATGTCTTAAGTGGCACTTGTATTTCGGTGAGCCAAAAGTCTTTGTGGTGTAGGGAAGCAATACAACATGACGAACTACTAACCGATTTAGCACGACTTCCCACAATATGTTTATAATATACGTGGATCCGTCCAAGTGCTGGAGAACTCATCGACTTCAAAACAAAGGGGGCTGTAAAGGCAGTCGAGTGTAAAGAGAGTTTCTCTCTGAGTTACATACAGATGGCCGCCTTGACTCACCACAATGTTGGGTGTATTTCTACCGCCCACTTTTTCCGAGTTAGTTGTGTACCGGTCATAAATGATTATATGAGAAGAGAAAGCAAAAACTTTTTTTTTTCCTATGTTCTCATTGGTTCTTTATCTTCTCAACAGCGTTAAGAGCATTTCTGGGTACAGGACACAAGCGTGACTGCACTTTCATCTAGATGAAAACAAGTTCGGGAAGCGTTAGTCAAATACAGATAGGTAAATTGTGGTTTGAATGGAAGAACCTTCAAAGAAAGCTGTTAAAGCCACAAAATAAACGTCCACAGAGCATTCGCCGCTCACTCTTTTGAAGTTGTCGTTTCAGACGCAATGCTCTAATCCCATATCCATTTCAGTAAATATGCATTCAGCAGCAATCAATGGCCATCCAAATATGAAACGGTGCCATTATTATTCTCCAAACGTCCCTGAGAAAGACAGAGTATCAATGAGAGCAGTCACTCAACAGTTCACCTCCATTAGATTAGCCATTGATAAAAGTGCCAGGGAATGAATGAATTAAATAACAGATGTGGACAGGAGAGCCAGGCTACATAAAGCTGCACTAAAGAGATGACAAGAAGGTGGTTGCGGCAAGGTATGAGCGATGGAGCTGCCTCGCAAGCTGGGAGGAAAATTTCATTTCGAGGGCCATTTTGAAAATTACATGAGGAGGTTTTGACTAGGCAATAAAAACACAGCCGTGTCCACCGACAGGAGAGGGAGAATGCCACCAATTAACTTATTTATAAATCAGGCGAATTTCAGTGATGACTTCTACCTTGCATTTGATTAAATGAAAGGATGGTTGGGGAAAAGACGGAGGAAAGAAAATCAAAGTCAAAAATCATTTCATCTAATTTCCTTTATTGGCAATAATCACAAGCGGTCTCTTTTTCCCAGGCTAATGAAAAATTCCATTGATCTTGAGGTTGGCCGTTGCAACGGCTCAGAAGTGGAGAGAGCTACATGTGAGACGTGCAAACTTTCTCCAGCAGCTCGGGCAGTTCTTCTGGGAGGCTCAAGACAACTTAAAGGAACTGAGTTCATTACAAGTTAAGCTTAATGGGCAACATTTGTTCCATAATGTTAAATAATACCAAAAATAAATAAATAAATAAATAAATAAAATAATAAATAAATATATATATACACATATATTTACTTATTTATTACAATGAGACACTCATAATTAAACAATGCCAGGGCCAAGTCCATTTATTATTAATATTTTTTATTATTTCTATCATTTGAATTGTAGAGTTGTTCAGACTGTCATTTTTATTTGTTATTTGCCAATTATGGCAAATATTTAACCTACTGGGTACACTATATGTTTGGCACTTTTTCTTTAAGAGTGCAAGTTGGATTAAGTTAAATCAAATGATAGTAGAAAAAATGTACAACAACCTTTGCTACCATGATTAGTAACTTTACTGGAATTTGGACAGGACTACAAAATTGAAAGACTGCATATACCTGCATATAACACAGATGATCTTATTACCAATTCTATTGCATTAGTGCCATATTAACACGTACACTACTGTTCAGAAGTTTGTGATCAGTAAGATTTTTTTTTTGAATTTTTTTTGAACACGAACACTTTTATTGAGCAAGGATGCATTAAATTGATCAAAAGTGATAGTAATTATACATTAATAATGTTACAAAAGATTAAAATTTTAAATAAATGCTGTTCTTTTGAAATTTCTATTCATCAAAGAATTCAATAATCATGGCTTCCATAAAAATATTAAGCAGCACAGCTGTTTTCAACAGTGATAATAATAATTTCTTTTTTTTTTTTTTTTTTTTCCCTGCCTGTCAGTAACACAGATAACACATGACAGTACGTATGTGTAGCTATGCTATCATCATTCAAAGCCTGTCTTTTTTTTTTTTTCTACATTAATTCATTGTTCAATGTAATTTTATACCCTTTATTTAACCATACTATGACAGACAAGACCAGGGGACAGAGAAAACAAGAGAGAGAAAGAAGAAAAAAAACAAAAAACAAACAAACAAACAAAAAAATTAGAAGAGAAATAAAAATAATAATAATATTAATAAAAAAAAAAATTAAAATAAAAAAAAAAATAAATAAATTAAAAAAAATTAAAAAAAAAGGAATTAGAAAACAAAACAAAAAAAAATTGTGGAGAAAGTCAACAGAGAAGGGGGAGAGAGAGAGAGGAAAAAGAAAAAAAACAAAAACAAACAAAAAAAAACTAACAGACAATTTGCTTCGATACCTGCTGAAAAAAAAAGAGAAAACAGAAGACACATCAGAGAAACTGCAGCAACAACCAACATCTGCAGGAATCACAATAAATTCTAAATGTTAAATGTTATTGAGCAGCACGCATAACTATCATTACAAAATAGTTTTGAAGCAACAGCAGATCAAGACAATGTGTGTCTGTGAGCACCTGTTTTTACACCAATGTGAATGCTTGAGTGTACACTGTGTGTGTGTGAGCGTGGTTGTGTTCATAAGGTTCCTCCATGTAAATGTATAATAGTGTGTGTGGGGAACAACAGCCCTATCCCACAAGGTATGAAGCAGGCACTGAAAAGACCTGGGCCCCAAACATCCGCAGGCCCCCAGTGCCCCGGACCCCCAGGAGAACCACCGCAGGACAACCGCTGCCCCCACCCAGAAAAAGGCAGAGGAGGGTTCGGCGTGGGTCCTCCGACAGCCAGTGTAGACGCCCCAGGGTGCCGGTGGCGGCAAGCCCGCAGGGCTCCGCCGGCAGCCGACCACACCAGGCAGACCGGCCCTGGGCCCGGAGATCCAAGGGCCCCCCACCCCCAACCACCGCCCAGCAAAGCCAGCAGGGCCAGGCCCGGGCCAAGCGACCGCCGAGAGTGGGCCAGCGCACACCCAGCATCCTGCCCCGGCGCGAGAAATCACCAACGCACCGGCGGCATCCTCCACCGGCAGGGCATGGTAATGGGGTGGGGGTCGACTGAGATGATGAGTGAGGTGGAGTCTAAGGCCCAACCTGACACATAGACGTAGATGAACAAGCACACATATACACAAGCATACGTTCCCACCCTCATGCACGCAAACAAATATTCACACCCTCGCCCCACATGTAGACACACAAAAAAAAAATAATAATTTCTTAAGCAGCAAATCAGCATATTGGAATGATTTCTGAAGGATCATACATGTATGACACTAAAGACGGGAGTAATGGCTGCTGAAAATTCAGCTTAGCCATCACAGAAATAAATTACATTTTAAACTATATTCAAATAGTTACTTTAAATTGTAATAATATTTCACAACATTGCTGTTTTTTTCCTGCATTGTTGATCAAATAAATGCAGCCTTGGTGAGCATAAAATACTTAAGAGAAAACATTAAAAATCTCACCCAACCCAAACTTTTGAATAGTACTGTACAATATTTAAACACTGTGGCTATAAACCGTTTATGCTAACAACACCATTTATGATGCTGTAACCATTATTTTTCTTTTTTTCTTAAAAGTTTAAATTATTTTCTGTGGTAACAGACATTATGCCACAAATGCTGTCGATTAAGCTCAACTTGTATTGAACCTGAAACATCCCTATAACACTCTCTGCCCACTGAGCTAAAGCGACTGATCACGCAAAGGTTTAATGCGGCCAAGTGTGTCGTTTTGAAAGCACCGTCGCCAGCATTAGTCTCATCAGTGTGGGTGCCCTGACAGAGGTCCGGTATGATGGGCACAGGAGACCTGAAGAGAGCCTCTGAGATGTGGACAGAGAAGGTCATTACTGCACATTAACATCTACGTTCATTATTACCAACTGACATCATAGTCAAACGCCAAACTTCCTGCCCCAACTGTGACACACATCCTGGACTTTAGTCAACTCTACATGACACTGAGAACGAAAATATCATACCTCTGATGGCCATGGAATGAGGACTCCAAATTTTAATGACAAAGACTGACATGCAGTCCAGCTAAAGTAGGTCACAGGAGGTAACCAAACAGACGGCTAGTAGAGGTTGCCAGCGACACTACAGCCTTGCCCCATTTCCATGTAACGCAGATGATTGATGGATATGATCGTATCGGGTTGTGGAATGCATAAGCGATGACAGGCTTTCCGTATTATGTAATGTGCATATGGCTTACCGAATCTGACATAGAATGGGCAGATTTTGACAGTACTGCACAAGCCATGACATCTGTCATGTGAAGCAGACACATAACAGCCTGATCACTTCAAAAAAAAACCTCGACAACTTAGTCCTCTACAAGCACATAACTATTCATCACATCTAACAATCATGTAGTAGGATGTTATATGTTAGCAATGGCAATGTATGTATTTTTTTATTTTAAACAGAGATAACTGTTAATGGAAGATATCAGATAGGAATAAGTTTAAACATTAGAAAGTTACACCAATTTGTGTGTTGTTTCTACAGAGACAGAGCTAAAGGCAAAAATGCCCAGTTCTGTTTCAGTTACATCAATCTTACATGTGCCATGAGTGTCTACATCTGTCCATACTTTGCTTACATGTTCTCTTCTTTTGTTAACACTATTGATGAAGCTGAGCAGGTGTTAGCATGATGAAAACTTCATGTCCGTAGTGAATAGAGAACTCAGGTCTTTGTTTTTTTTTCAGACAATGGCCAAATTCCAAAGGCATTTTTGTAATTGTAAGTAATGTATTCATCTACTTGGCACTTGGCAAAACCCTCATTCTGCTCTTGCACACAAAAGGACTATATCAAAAGGAAAACATCCCTATCCTTAATGTATTTTCCTATTTGTTCATTTTTACACATGGAGAGACAAAAAGAAGTTGATTTTTTAATTAAAAATGAAAATTCTGTAATCATTTTTCCAATGTTGTCTCAGTATTTTTTCCCACATTGAAAGTCACTGGTTGTTTGGACCCCCAACATTTTCCAAAATATCGTATTTTAAGTTCCACAGAACAGAGTAAATCATACTTTGGAAAGACATGAGGGTGAGTAAATGATGACATAATTTTTAGTTTTGGGTGAACCATTCCTTTAAACACACTATTTGAAGATTTATTCACCACACTAATCACAGTAATCAGCAACAGGCATTTGCTTTGCAAAGTACATTTCCAACGTATCAGTGTCGTATTTCTTCGTATAGGCTGTTCCAAATCAGCTCGTATGAGACAGTAAAGCTCTGCACCCTTCAGTATCTTGAGTATTCACTTCAAGTGCTCTGTGAGTGCTTTTGAAGCGAGCAGGGCATATCGATGCTCACTTTTGAAGGCTCTTTTGAGACTGGAAAATGTATACCAGGTAATATACTTGATTAGATATTCCCCCTCGTCAACAGCAAGCAATCAAAGGCGGCCCATGTTTACTTTATTTTTATTTTTGCTTTATAAACACCTGCATGCCCCGATAACATCATGGCAAAACCTATGGCCACAAGCCAGCTGCATGGGACAAATCTCCGAAGCTAGGGGCTTTATCCTTGATTCATTCCTATTTATCACGGTTCGCTCCTAGCACTTGAAAGCGCCATATGGACTCAATTGTGGTTCGTTCCTGGCACATGTGATCTGGAGAT